>BFEA01000862.1:130206-144014 GCA_003427395.1 Chara braunii | reverse complement strand
GACAAAAATTTGAGGCCCCATTTCGCCCCGGTCGTATGCTGCAAAAACGTTGCGGCGAGGTCAACTCCCTTGATGCCTCTCCGCGGCAGGCCAATTCGGGTCTAACCCTCTAAACGGTCGAAAATGTCAGTCCCTAGACATGCCGAGTGCGGCCACCCATCTCCCCATCTTTGAGGGTTACTCATAAGGCTCAGTGCGCCCAAAATCAGGAGTGCCCTGAGTTCCCCTAATTTTTGTTGCCTGGTCATACGAGACTACCATCAAAACACGGATTTGTCCCTGAGCCTAAGTCCCAAAACTGCAAATCTCAGGCGGCGCACTGCTTGTGGCCGCCTGACACCGACCCGCCAGTACGTCTAATGCGAACTTTCCGTCTAGCTCGCTTGAGCTCGAATAACCATCTCCTCTCTCTTCCTAAAGCTAACCCTTTGACCTTTCTCTTCTCTATTCTTTTCCTTTTCTTGGAACTCTCCCCTGCCTCGAATCGCCTCAAGGGGGCTCCATCCTCCATTATGGCTTTTTCTTTGCCTTTCGGGCTGGTCAGTGATAAGGCGGGCGCGGGCCTGGGCCTAAACAACTTTAACCAAGCACCCGCCATTGGGTCCTTCCACTTGAATCCGTCTAATTCTGCTATCATATATGCACCCCAGTCGAGTGCCTTAACCACTCTGTAAGGTCTCATCCATCTGTTGGCGAGTTTTCCAGTCCAGGTTCTTTCGAGCGCTGCATCGTAGAGAAGGATCATATCTCCTACACTCACCCTCTCCTTCCTGATCCGCACGTTCTTATCCCATCTATCTTTACCCTTGTCCCTTTCCACTGCCAGACGATCTGCCGCTGTCATGAGGTTATCTTCCAAACCGTAGGCTATCTGTCTTGTTCAGACAGCTAAGAGTTCCTCTCTGGACATCTCCTCCGGCCCAGTCGACGGTTGTCCAGCTGTCGACATGAAACTCTATGGGAAGCGAACAATGTCGCCCAAACCATAAGGTGTATGGAGGGTATCCCGTGCTAGTCCGGACCGTGACATTGTGCGCCCAAATTGCGAATCGAAAATATCGTGGTCAATCACTGTCCTTACCTCCGCACCACTTGGATAGCGACGCTATCAGGGTCCGGTGCCCTCTCTCTACTGGGGAGTTCGATTGCGGGTGGTAGGCAGTAGCTATCGAAACTCTCGCCCCAGCTCTCTTGAACACACTCTGAACCTCGTCAGCTAGGAATTTTGCCTTTCTGTCCATCACTATCTTACTGACACAACCATACCTAGATAAGTACTCTAGGACGAAGTTCTTCACTTCCTTTGCCGTCTTACTCCTGATAGGCCTACCGTCCACAAACCCCGTGAAGTCGTCTCGTATGTTCACGACATAGTTCATATTGCCGACCCCTTTCGGCATCTTCACCAGATCGATGTGTACCTTCTCTCCTAGTCTATTTGGATAGGATGGATGAAGTGGCTCTTTGTATTTCACAAGAGCTCCCTTTTGGCATTCTTCGCAGGTCATACAGTACCTCTCGACGTCCTTATACTCTCCTTCCCACCAGTACAACCTGCGTACCTTTTTGTAGATTCCTTTGACTTCCCTGTGTCCTCCAACTACCCCGTCGTGAAGCTCCGCAACTATTGTCTGTCTCTCCTCAGTGTTACAGACTACTCGTAAGGGCATCCCCGAGCCGCCCGGCCTCCGAAACAGATGGCCAGCTCTAAGGCACTATTGGGCCGCTTGTCTCCGGATATCTGATTCTTGACTCTCCTTTCCTGACAAATGTAACCCGATCATTCGGTATTTGCCCTCGTAAAGGTTAACCAGAAATCGCTCGGTGCGTCCTGGCTCTGCCATAGTCAGGGCCCCGGCTACTATCGGGCGCTCGGCCTCAAGAGGGATGCGCGGAAGTCCAACTGCCACGGCATTTTTAGTGTCAGATATCCTCTCAACTGTGTAATCATATAGTCGAATCTGTATTAACCATCGTGCAATGGTCGGGTCTGTCAGGCTAAAATCCTTCTGGAGGACAGAGGCAACCGTGGTGGGATCTACTCACAAGATGAACCGTCGTCCATAGATATAATGTCTGAACGTGTCTAGACACCGTAGAACAGCTAATACTTCCTTCTTGAATTGACTATAGTTTCGCTCCGCCGTATTAAGTGTCCTACTCTCAAATCTTAATGGTTTTTCTTTCCCTACAGCGTCCTTCTGCGACAGCAACCCTCCTACCGAACAAGGCCCAGCATCCGTGGCTACTATAAAGGGTCTCCCAGCCTCATCATCAAAGTACGGCACGCCCAGTACGCGTCCTCCCTCCTTAAATTCATCTTTCAGCTCTTGCACAGCGAGTTCCTGCGAGGAATCCCAGTAGAATTTCTCCGTTTTTCGAAGGAGTAGTCTCAATGACTTAGCCTTCTCTACATACCCTCTTATGAATATTCGCCTGTAACCGACCACTCCCAGAAACTGTCGGACCTCGGTTGGACTATGTAATGGTGACGGCCAGTTCAGGAGTTTGTCTAACTTTGCCGGATCTGCTCAGCGTCCCCTAGAGACACAGATAAAGCCCAAGATCTTAATAGTCGAGACGGCCCATCGACTCTTTGTTCCTCTGACTCTTAGATTCGCATCGTCCAAAGCTGCTCGAGTACCACGCTAATATCCATTAGGTGCTGCTCGACGAATCTTCTAACTCCCGGTAGAACCTCTGCCTCATCCTTGTTTACTGGCCCTTTTATAGGAAAGTCATCCAGAAAAACTTCAACCTTATCAGGGATGAAGTCCTTAAGGACGGCTACCATGGCTCTCTGAAAAACAGCTACCCCATTAGTCCATCCCATAGGGACAACCATCATCTGTATTAGTCCGAATGGCGTATGCATAGCTGTGACGTGTCTGTCTCTAGGGTCAAGTGGCACCTCATCATAGCCTGAGAACAGATCACAGACCGAATAAATCGACCTACCTGCGGCGCCTTCTGCCAGTAAATCGGCGTGTGGTACGGAGCCCACGTCTCGTATCGTCACCGCGTTAACCTTTTGAAGGTCCTAGATCCATCGGATCTTGCCATTCGGCTTTCGTAGGAAGAACCTCCTGAGGGTTCAAATTCCCATCTCCGATGTCCATCCCTTCTATCCTCTCTTCCGTTAGGCGTTGCGTCTCGTTTCTCTTTATTTCTTTGATTTCTTTCACGATCTCTTCTTCTGATATCCCTTCCTGTGCAGATCGCTCGTAGCCCACCGCCACTGGCTTAACTTTTTGAGCTAATCCCTTGTGTCGCTTAGGTAGCCCCCAATAGGGGGCCGTGCCCTTAAAAAAGACACGGATACCACACCGCCAAATTCCTCATCTTTTTCCTTTGGGTACGAGTTGCCGTCCACTATTAGCCGACTCCCTAAATCTTCCACCTCCACGATCCGACCTTTTTCCTCTGTGAGCAGTGGTCCATATTTCTTCTCGCGAAATCGTACCGCGCGGCCGGAGATAGGCAAAAATCAGATCACTGGGTCTCGCACCCACAGCGAGAGCTGCTCTGTTCCTCGGGTCCCGAGGCTCCACTGTCTCAATCATTACTCGCGTCCCGTCTGGCTTCTTAATGCACAATGTTTGGCTCCCATCAGGTCGCTCTATCCTCACCGCATGCACGTGGCTCAGCCATGTTCCACCCGAGAGCAGGTCGGAGCTGCAGTTCTTGACTGCAAAAACAGGCAGGGTCACTCGTACCCCTTGGACCTCTATGGTTGCCTTGTGACAAACTCCAGTGATCTGTTGCTTTCTCCCATCAACCGTCTCTATCTCGAATAGGTACGACCTGCCGAGGCCCGGTCCAACTTGTACTGCCAGGTCCTCGTCTATGATGACAGCCTCACTGCCGTTGTCGATCACAGCATCGAGTACCGCTCCATCGTTTATAATCGTCTCCACGGCCCCGCTACCAAGAATATAAAACTTGTCTGGAGGCACACCTTCCATTCCATCGAGAAGGACTGTCGCCACGCGATCCGCTCTGGCAGTCACTTTCGTTACTGCTACTGTAGAAGCTTCCGCCTTAGGGGCCCCCTGACCCTCCTCCGATAGGGGTATGCGAGTCTTCTGCGTGATCATCTGTAACTCATCACGAGTCAGCTTCGATGCCGCCAGGTACTCCAGAATAGAGCACTACATGGGCTGCCAAGGGCCCGCCTAAGTGGCTCGACCGTGTCAATCTCGTCCAGCGAACTCTTCATTAAGAACTTCTTCACTCCCCGCTTYCRCGGYGAAAGGATAACCTCCTCTCCATCGACCCGCTGCCCGTCCTTCTCCGCCATCACGTAATCCGTGTCAGTCTTCTTCGATGTAGACCCTCTCGCCGACTTGGTGGCTGCCACCCTTATGGGTGTGGTGACGATATCCTCCTTAAAGGTTATCTTGATGCTCTGGCTCCTCACCGGCTCCATTCCCTTACTCGGTTTTACTCTCCTTGCTTTGACATTCTCCTTCATCGAAGGGAACATCGATACATCTCCCAGATCATCTGCCCACTTGACGTACTTGAGGTCGTCAAGCACAACAGGTCCCTCATCTATTGCCCGTTTGAGGTCCGGGCAATCCCTCTTGATATGATCTTCTCCTCTACAGTAGACGCATGAGTTCCTGGGAGTAGATGGTCTGTCGTCTGCACTTCTAGAGATCGAACTCCTGGCTGCCTTGGGGTCAGGTGACTTGGGATATGGTTCTGATGAGACGTTCCCAGCGGCCGCGCGACCCATCTCGTCGTTCCCAGTCTCGATCTCCTCTTTCATACCTACCACCTCTGTAGCCATCTCGACCCGACCTCTCGTATCGGTCGTCCCTATATCCGTCTCGGTCCGATCTCTCGTATCTGTCGTCCCTATATCCATCTCGGTCCGATCTCTCGTATCTGTCGTCCCTATATCCATCTCGTCGGCTCTGATCTATCTCCCATCGGCCGCGGGAGTCGCCTCTACCCCGATCGGCCTCATAGCGAGGGCTTCGAGGGTAATCATCCAGCCTCCTTGCTCGCGCAAACGGCTCGCGATCTCTGCGGTCTCGGTCTATCTCATCATCCCTACGTCGCTATGTTTCATCGTCTCTCTCTCTTCCCCTCGTACGATAATCAGTCAGCGTCCGAGGATTTTTATCCTCGACACTCCTCCAAGAATCGTTGTTCCTACGGTCCCAGCGAAGTGAATAGGGCCCTCCAGGTTTGTCCCGGTAGGCCGTGGCCCCTGTAGTGGACACAATCTCTGTAACCTGTCTCGTCAATCCCTTCACCATGTCCCGTATCTCCTTCACTTCCTCAGCCACGGCCTCATTCTTCTCCGACCAGGGATAGTCCTTGAAATCAGGACATCTATTCGTGGCATACTCCTTGTAGAGAGAGAAGTCACGTCTCCTCATCCCTCTCCACACCAAGTCCTTGTAATCGTTTGCCTCTGCCTTTATCGCGAGCTTTAGGATTTGTGGGAAATCAAGTCTGTCATGCGGAAGATCTCTTAGTATACTCTTCTGCCTGCCTTTGGACAAGTGTCCGATGAAGATAGTACAGCGCTCGACCTCTGAGATCTTCCCCTTCTTCATCAGCACGTCGGAGATCTTCTGGAAACGCATCCCAAATGCCCGTACGCTCTCATCTTCATCTTGAGTCATTGTTTCAAGGTCCTTGRTGGAATACTTGTTRTCCTCCAATTTGTAAAGYTCAACGAGGTTCTTCTTGTAAGTAGTCCATTTTCCATCCTTCGGTCGAGCTTCCTTAACTTCCCTACCGAGACTTGGGTCCACATTAAATAGGAAGTTCTCTATAATCTCTTCCTCCGACCACTGACTCCGGCTGGCGTGAAGCTCCCACTTCTCCACCTATACCTCTCTTATCCCCACCAAAACCCCTCGTACCCCCCTCTCCCACCCCAAATAGCCCGCTATCACCAAATGCTCAGAAAATTCTGAATTTTTTTATGGGGGGTCTGTATGGCATGCGCAACACTGTCATTTTTTTTTTTTTTTTTTTTTAATGCCAAAAAGTGGTTGTCCGGGATCCCGGATAACCGCCCTACCGGACGATTAGGGGAGACATCCGGCCGAGACGTCCGGCCATCGGACGACTGGTGACCTAGGTTTAAGTACTGAACAATTATAATTGTCAAAGAATAAAATGTTCATTGACAATATGAAAAGTTTGACATATGTTGAGGGACAATGGGTTTTGGTATCACCGAGAACATTTTCATTTTGTAATAGCGAGTTGATTTTGACATGCATTCTTCTTTTGTTAGGAGTTTAGTCATATGACACAAGAACTTGCAATTTTGAATATTATCGATGGAATCCGCACTTACTTATTAATTTGCCACGCCTAATAGTTCCAGATATGAATGCGAACTTTAAGTTGTTGATTTTATGCGTTGTACGAGTTGGTTAATTTGCCACGCCTAATAGTTCCAAATATGAATGGGAACTTTAAGTTGTTCATTTTATGCATTGTACGAGTCACGTAGCAACGAATGGATGTATGCATAACAGACTTAGTGATTTTTGCATAATGAAGTGAACACTTGGATTGAAAATTTCTACATTGTCGATGAAATTTGCACAAAATATTTAATTTGTCATGCTTAAACCACCACTATCTCCACATGTGGTGGAAAAAATGAAAGAAAAAGTTGTTTTTTCACTTTTTTCAATCTTTTCGGGGGTCGTTGGAGATGTGACAGTGAGTCCTCTTGGGCCCCTTTCGAAAAGCAAAAAGAAAAACAAAAGGTAATATATAGGAGGGTCGTGCACAATATTGTGCTCACACCAATACTCTAAAGAGAGTGTCTAACTACAATTGTGACCGATTTCATATTATCGTTACTACTATTTTTGTTTTGTTTCTTTTGTTTTGTTTTCATGCCCATTCAGGGAGACAAGGCGTTCTCCACGAGTTGCAGACACTTTGTGAAGGAAGGCATGCCCACACTACAACTTCGTCGTGTGTATGAACTCGCTTTCCCGCCCTAAGTTCAGTTTCAATGTTTTATTTTTTCTATTTTTTCGTGGACTTGACACCACTGCCGTAAAACCCTCATTGAGAGTATACTAGAACAAGGACTTTGGGCTAGGTATCTACTTTGTATCATGTTCAGGGGGGTGTTCGTTTTTTTCTAGGTTACCGGGTGGACGTCAAGGATGCCTAGGAAATAAAGGCCCATTTCGACAGAAGATAGTATGCTTATCACACTGAATGCAAACTCATAAGAATACAAGAAAACAATTGTTGTTTTTTCATCATGATCATTTATTTGTTGAATATGTATCATAACTTGTTAATAAAGAAAACACTGTCAAAATGAAGTTTGAAAATGCTATACCAGCATCAAAGACAACGAGCTTCAACTATGCAGGTTGTCAATTATTGTCTAATATGCGGGATATCTCTCTGAGAGAATGTGAAAGTTGGGTGATAACGTGTCGAAATGAAGTTCGAAAATGCTATACCAGCATCAAAGACAATGAGCTTAAAGTATGCAGGTTGTCAATTGTTGTCTATTATGTCGGATATCGCTTTGACAAAATGTGAAAGTTGTGCGATAACGACATAATTGTAACATCGTTACAAACATCAACATTAACTCTCCGCGACTCGCCCCATCCACTTGTCGTGGAACTTCTTTCATCAGAACATTTGTCTTTGTAGACTTCCAAGTTCTTATGCGACTCGCTGTGTAATGCTTCCTGTTCCAGATAATGCACAATCAAACTAAAAAGACTAATTGTGAAATCCTTATGAGTTTTACCTCGATGAAAAGAATAAGAAACTTCTACGAGATTGTCTTTTAAGTTGACAAAATGTTGAACCAAACTTCCAAAGACCATTATCATTATGGACAGACACGAAGATAATATCATAATTAAGTATATATATTTTTTTCATTCATCTTCGTACCTCACTGTATCCTTCAACTTGTAGTTTATTGAAGAAGAACGAATTAAAGTTGAAGGCAGGAAGGTCTGGTGATGTGTTATGTGTTGCACATGAGGTCGACCCCAAAAGCGCTATGTAAAAAGTTACAAGTTCATCATTAAAATTGTCGTCAATATGCAAAAAGGTGATGAAATGTTTTGCCACAATAGACAAATGATTCGTGGAGAGGGTAGAAAAAATTGTGAAAGGCGGCACCGAACCGTGTATAATGTCTTATAGAACCCACAAGCGATGAGGTACAAGTGTTGTTGTGAGGCTTCCCCCTCGTGCTCAACCCGTTTTGATGCGCACTACATCACCGAGCAAAGCACATGTCAGCCAATGAGAAACGGGGTTTTAAGGAATGTCGTGCGTAGTACAAGATATTGCCAAATAATTTTGATACATGGTCTGACCCCTAGTTTCAGATCATGAATATGTTCCCTTGTCCGTGGGCCGAAGGAAAAAACGCTGCTCAATGGCTAAAGCATGCTCTCTCTTTCCGATTTCGACATCGACTCATAATGCCTTTAACATATCCTTACTTTTTATCGTAAACCTGGGGACATTCTGCAAGTTGAACATGTTTATTGGATGCTTCGAGGACCTTCGTGTGCGAGATGACCCTCTTCTTATAAAACAGAAGAAAAAACAAGCTATGAATACACATCTCTAAACTCGGATGCAATAAAAGTATCATATAAGAAAGACTCAGTCTGTAAGACCTGAACCTCTACGAACACTGAGTGTCGACTCTCTATCGCTCTAACCATCGAGTCGCATGTGTGTGAGCGGACAATAAAACGAAGAGTGCATGCTAGCTTGAGCCTCTTGTCCTAGACAGAGGATAAGAAAAAAAAACTTCAAAAGCCAGACGGGCGGTTGTCGCTGAAGTATTGTGGACTTCTATCTACGTCATGCACACGCAAAGTGACCGTAGTACAAATGGACTCAGGAATTGTAGATCCCGCTAGACTTAAACCACCGCCCATTTTGACCGGAGGAAATTGCCTGTCATGTGAGTCGGTCATGGTTTGGGGATGGGGGCGGAGACCGCTGCTTTGATAAAAAAGAAAAATGAAAATGAAACATCATCACGGAAAATTTCTTTCAATTATGGTTGTTGTTTTATTTTTTTTTCCACTCTCTTAAAACTGGTTGCTCCCCCCCCCCCTAAAAACATGGTCAACTCATTGAGGGGCAATTTCTCATTGTCGAAATTAGTGGACGTTCAAACCACTCCTTGTTTTAGAGCGGACTGTTGTAACTAAGTATGTCGATAATGTGGATGGAAGTTCCTCGGAATCCGGACTTCTACAGTAGACGCCCTGAGCTCTCGTTTTCGAGGTCTAGAGCGTGGATGTACAAAGAAGAGTGACATTATTCACCACTTATTTGCAGATCGATCCCTGTGCTCCGTCGTAATTGTAGTTAGTGTGTCCAAAGCCAGCATCGCGACAAGTGGAGTGTCGTCCCTCGACCTTTTCGGAAATGTGACACGTTGTCCCTCCCCGACTTCGTCCTCACCGCCAACAGCGCTTGTGGGTATCAACAGAGGGGACATTGGCTTAGCTATAGTGGCTGCAGACTTGGATAGTTTGACGTCCCCGTGAGCCTCAATGTCTAACGCAACACACGACTGTATAGACGTCGGCTGGCCACCGAGGATGTTATTGATAACTTCGTTAATATACAACAACCTGGTTCAGGCGGGCTCACAACAACAGAACCCTTGAGAGACTTGTGTTGAAGCGAAATTGAAAAAAAAAACATGTCAAAAAAAAAAATGAATGTCTTCGTTAAGGTGCACGAAAGAAAATGTCATAGTAGTTATTATTACGTAAATCTAAACCAAAAGCAAAAAATTATAAAGACACTTAAAAAATTAAACAAGAAACGAAAATTCGAAGAATCACGTATTCGGCACATCCAGAGAGTCGCCTGTAGATAGCCCACCAAAGACAAACCTTAAGCCTCAGAAAGAAATAATGCAATATAGTCTACGACCCCCTTTTGAAAATGTGAAAAATGCAAAGGGGTTCATAAATCCCCGCAACATCGTAAGTTAGAATGATATAGTGAAACCGAATTTCAGCCTTTCTCTTATCAGACTAGGACTGTCAGATTCTGACTTCCTCCCATTTTTCTTTAATCATTCCCCATATCCTTCCTTTTTTGTTTAAAACTAAGTTATACCATTCTCTTCATTTAACCTCTAACTCCCTACGCACCACTAGTCCTAAGCCTATACATGAGACTCCTACAAGCATAGTTACTTGTCATAATTAAGAGGATGCATGTTGCCCCCCACCCTAATCCAAGGTTGTAAAGGATTAGGTGAGGCCGTTAGCGGGGGGCGGACAACTAACACAAAGACCGAGCACTTTGCTAGTAGTTGCGCCCCCCATCTACTTCCCCCACCCCCATTGAGTAAGATCAGTATAACGATTAAGGTCGCGATAATCAACGAAGAAGCGAAAAATTTCGATTTCTTTTTGAGCAAAGAGGACAGGTGCACCCCGAGAGCAGTTACTAGGTTTAACAATACCTAATCGAGAGTCCGTGGGGTGCCTGATGGTGGACGCGATAGTCAGGTACGAGCTAGATAGAGTGCTCAACACCATGCGCTAGAAGGATCCCGCTGTATGAGAAATACAGGGGAAAGACAGTCACAAACATTGGACTCTAAGTTGAATATGAACCTCGCGAGTTCCTCAACATTAGCGTCAGCACAAAACACATATGTGGATTCGGCAATGGATGGTGTAGGAACCTAGGATGTCGTAGGGGTATCCGCATGTTGTGGGATGGTGGTAGAGATAGGAGTCGCGGAGATGAAGGGTTAGGGGCATCTGGCTCAAAGAAAATGAGCTTAACATTTGGGCAGAGGAGATCGTAGCGAAAATATTTATAACATTCACCGAGTAGAGTGTGACGTGCTTCTTACGTATGAAGTAAGCGAACAAACGAAGAGAAGTGAAGGTCACGTTGTCGGGCGGTCACAGGCAGTGGGCCACCCTACATCAGCGGTGTTGAGTCTTCGACCCGATGAATAGACCGTATTTTGACGGTACTTTTGTTTGACCTGACGGGGAAAATTAGGGGTACCCAGAGCACCTTCAATTTTGGGTGTGCTGACCACTGAGAGTAACCCTCAAATTAACGAGGGGAGTTACCGCTTCTACCACGCTGTGCCCCACCTCTCTTCCGCTTGTTCCGAGTCTATTCCCGAAGCAGCTAGCCGCGGGATGGGAATACGGGAGTAAACCTTGGCACGACCCTACCTCGAATTTCCTTAATCTTAATATCGAAATTAAAAATGGAAGAAAAAGTTGAAAACAATAGATGGGAAGAGAAAACGGTTTCCTTATTCTATTAAATTTCCTCGGTATTTAATTTTAACGAGGTCGCCCTCATTAGTCATTATTTCCGATAATAAAATTAAGGAGGAGGAAAATAATTAAAAATAATAAAAGAGAGGARAACGAATGATTGCTTATTATTTGATCAATTTTAACGACGTTTATTTGTGATGATTTTAACTAGGAATTATTCATTCACCATGATGTCATCTGTTTGTACGGACTTCCGATAATTATAAATTCACGTGTAATTTTTCCCCGATTCAACTGATTATTACTTTAGTTATAACTTGGGTGTAATTCTCGAGCGTTGAGCGGTACCAGTTTCGGGGTTGCTATAACATGGTCGGATCGCTGCGGCTATCGATTCCATTTTGGGACGGGTCACGCGACATTATTATCTTGGTACGGTACACACTGGTTCGGTATGGTCACGATACTTTTGCTGCACTTTACGGTGTCCGGCGTTGGGCTGGTATGGTAACGGTACTGACGAATGCCGCTCTGACCAGCTATGCCATTTTTGTACGGTAATTGTGACTTGTTGGTTCGGTACAGGGATGACACCGGGGCAGCGTACTGCAGCCTGCTCCTAATTCTTATAGCTCGGTAACTAGTACGGTACTAAGCGGAGCTGCAACTCGACCTATTCATTTCTTTTCTTCGGGCCCAGCGCTGGTGACACTCATGGCGGTCTGGTATTATCATATTCAGTCCGGTCCAAGACTGGTACGGTTCAGCTATCTTCGGCACTGCTGCTCGTTGCGAGTTGGTATCATTAACATTGGTGCTACGGCCTCGTACATGGGTCCTGCTACTGGGCCTGTGGGCCTGAGACATGCCACCGTTCCATTAGAGACTGGTTGGCCTGTGTGGGATAAAGGACAGACCAGCTAAAGGATTGGGACATTCAGGTAACGGCAGTCTCTCGCGGAATGCAAGGTGTACCCCGCCCACATCGCAGATCCGGACGAAGTCAACGGGCGTCTGGACATGGAGACGGGGGGGATGCATTCAGAGGGAGAAGAGAGCGACATGCACGGTGTACACAGCCCACCGCTGCCAACGCTGGTTGACAGTCAACGAAAGCTATGGCGGCTGCTGGTGTGTGAGGGACATTCGGGACCAAGGAGACCGAGGGGAACCGGGTTCACTAGAGTGGGTGACCACGGTGAACCCCGCTGACTGGTGCTGCCATGGCTGCGGCAGCCAAGGTGTGCACCGCCTAGGGAGGAGATGCGACGGGAAAGTGATTGGGACGAGGGCTGCTACAGCAGGTGTGATCGTCTCACTCATGAGGAAAGGGGTGGCGACCACGGGGATTGATGACCATGTCATGGAGGCCACCAAACCATGCTGCAGAGGGAGTAACCGTCTAGCGTTCGTGCAAGCTCGTTGTCACGGTCAAGGCCTCTTAGGAAGAAGTTAGTTGTGGCGGGTGCCCGTGTGTGTAACCGAGAACAAGAGAAAGAGACAGTGGATGAGAGAAACGCAGTGCAGTTGTCTCCGTTTGTGACTCTTCGTACCTGCAAGCGGTCAACTGAGTTCACGGTCGTTGCAGCATCAGCTATGGTCGGGCATTCATGAGAAGGAAGGTGGCCGAGACTGGGAAGGAAGAGGGATGGAGTAGGAGGAAGAGAGTGACACTAATGCGCAGGCAAGAGGTAAGGAGAGCGGGCAGACTCAGTGAGAGTGAGAGAGATAGCACCCGTTATAATTATTATTATTACTACTATTATAATAATTATTCTTATTATCTATATCAAAGAACTGCGCAGAGAGAGAGAGAGAGAGAGAGAGAGAGAGAGAGAGGGAGTATGTGCAGACCAGGGGAGAGAAAGAGAGTGCACTTTGTGTGTGAGAGAGGGACCGTTCGAAGTGAGAGAGAGGGACTGTGTGTGAGAGAAAGAGGGGTAGAGAGAAGCTGTGTTTCTTAAAGCAGTATCTCCAATACAGCGCAGGGCGGGGGGTGTTGTATTCGGGAGGAACAAACGTCTGATCGAGACATAGATGTTTGCGCAGAGGAAAGCGGAGAGAGAGAGAGAGAGAGAGAGAGAGAGAGAGAGAGAGAGAGAGAGAGAAAGGGAGAGAGAAAGAAAAAGAAAGAGAGAGAGAAATCAGCGTGGGAGAGAGAGAGTGGGCTGAGTGGAAGAGAGAGCAGTGCGAGAAAGCGGACTAGATATATATATATATATATATATATATAATATATATATATATAATATATATATATAGATAGAGAGAGAGAGAGGGAAAATAAGTATGGGAGAGAGTGCGGGAAGATGCCGTCGATAAGCTCACTTTATTTATTTGTATGTTTATTTATTTATTTGAGTTAAACCTGCCAAGCAACCAGAAAATCCAGAAACATCCGAGACGTTAAGCACTTACTGTTCATTGGGAGATCAACCGGATTTGTGTTGTTGTTCGAGAGGTAAAATCCGTTGTGCTCATCAACAGATCAGACACCCCCTACTCATCAAGGGGGCAGACACACGCTGCTCATCTACA
>BFEA01000862.1:101690-129411 GCA_003427395.1 Chara braunii | reverse complement strand
CACCCCCTACTCATCAAGGGGGCAGACACACGCTGCTCATCTACAGATCAGACACCCCCTACTCATCAAGGGGGCAGACACACGCTGCTCATCAATGAATCAGACAACGTCCACTCATAGAGGGGGCGGACACACGCTGCTCATTGGAGAATCAGACATTAGATGCTCATTAGAAAACCAGACGTTCGTTGCTCATAGGGAGAGACACACTGTGTCTTTTGGCCGACCAATACTCGCAGATCATTCCTGAGTCAATTTCATATCGCTCGTTGTGGAACCGGGATCTTGTTGATCATTGCTCGGGCGAGTGGATTTGAATGGTGAGTGTGGTGTGGACTCTCGATAATCGCTAAGTGTATAAGCTACAGTCTATTCAATCAACTAATATTTTAAACAAACCCACTGTTTAGAATCGGGAGCAATGCTATGACACATCAATTACAGCGTGAAGGAGCAGCGGTCACCAATCAGACTGTATTTATTTATTTATGTATTTATTTATTTTTTTATTATTATTTTTTTTAATTCGATTCATTTCTGATATTGACGAGTGAGTTCAAATGCAGGCTCTAAAGTGGGGGCATGACAGGCAATGCAATCCCCTAGTCCCTGCCGATCGCTGAGGACCTCGGAAGCGGGCGCAGCGAGTGACAAGCGTTGTTGCCCATGGCTTCACTGAACAGCAGGTGACCCCTCCCCGGGTTTCCTCACAACTTTGGCGCCGTTGCCGGGGAGGGGAGCAGCACCCCCAAGGCCGCGGCCTTCCCCAACCAACGGGGGTGCACGGGCTGATTAGTCAAACACTAATTAGCTTGTTTTCTTGATTAGTTTTATTTTTTATAAACATTTTATTTAGTTTTTTTTAAATATCTTCCGATCCGCGCGCTTTTGCGCGAGCCGCGCGGGGAGCAAAGTTCGCCCTCTCGTCGAGGCGAACGTTTTGAGATGTTTTTTTTTTAATTCTAACGGCTAGAAAAAAAGATATGGAATTTTTTGTATTTTTCTGATTAAAAATCTCAAAAATCATGAGTTAAAATTTCTAATTGGTTTTTCCTCGATATCTCCTGATCCGCGCGCTTTCGTGCGAGGCGCATCGGGAGCAAAGTTCGTCCTCTCATCCAGGCGAATGTTTTAAGACATTTTTTGAGATATCCGAACGGCTAAATGCGAGAGATGGAATTTTTTGTATTTTTTTATTAAAAATTCCAAAAATTTTGATTTGCGTTTTATTGAAATGGACGGGAAAATAAGCGAAATTAGGGGAACCCCGCCAGACCAAAGTTGATCCCTGTATTTTTCTCGACATTTTAAGACTATAGTCAGGGAAAACAGACCTCGTTTGGACAAACGGCGATCTCCAACAAATAGAAAGGGGAGAAGAAAATCAACGGAAAATTGAATTTCTTTGTAATTCTGTTTAAATTAAAAGAAAAAGGAATTTAAAAATGTAATCCAATAAGTTTTTCTTCTAAAATTAGTGAAAGCTAACAAAAATTTTCTCGCGTCGAACGGGGCTTTGCGGTGTACGTGCGGTTGCGCGCAAAACCCAAAACCCTAATTAGGATGAAGTCCTAACCCCAATTTTAAGAGAAGCGGGTAGATAGAGGGAAGCCATAGCTTCTAGCTTCCGCATTTGTTACGGATTATTTTTTGTCAAATATATCCCGTAAGATTGTGGAAATTAACTCGGGAAGTTTTGCCCCATTAAATAATTAAGAATTATTTTACTTTTGATTTTGTTATTTAAAATCGATAAAAAAAAAAAAAAAATTAAAAATTGTGTAGGGGCATTTGTTTGACTTCAATGCTCTTCATATCTACTTTACCTATTTGAGGGACTTTTTTCCGAACCCCATCTCACCTGGGGGGAAGGAAAACTGCTGTCGAAATTTCTCGAAATTTCCCTTTTAATTTAAATTTTTACTAATTAATTAACAAAAATATTTAAAAATCGAGTTAAATCAATTTTCCTTTTTTTCCATTATTCCTTTTGATATTCCCTCTTCGGCAGCGCTGTTTGAGGGTTTCGCCCGAACCCCATCCCAACGGGAGGAGACGAAACGCTGCCGAAATTTTAGAAAATTCCCCAAATTTTATTTCTACCCCTAAAAATCATCAAACTCGGCGGGTCTATATATGTATTGATCCTTAATATATATAAACTAAGAAAGAAATTTTATCTTAATTAAATACATTAGGTGGGTCTTCCTCTAGGTAGCGTGGAGCTTCATAATCTTAATGAAATAGGGTCAACGGGTCGCTCCGAAGGAGTGGGCATAGTGAGAGCCTACTTGTATTTGGGACCGGGTGCGGTCAGGGAGGCCGTGGTGGGCCTCGCGACGACAGGGATTAGTGGCACAATTAGGTGGGCCTCGCGACGACAGGGACTAGTGGCACAATTAGCAGGGCGTTACGCTACCCAGGGATCCCCAAGTTTGCGTGGAGGTCCATAATCTTAATGAAATAGGGTCAACGGGTCGCTCGAGTCCCCTTCCGAGCGGAGGACCCGAGCGACCCATCGACCCTATTTCACGGACGCCCTCCTCTTGATATCACGGACGAGCTGGTGGTAGTACGGGACGGGTTTTTCCCGTACAGCATTAGGAGCCTGCGGGCGATAGTTCCGACGTTCGTAGTAGAGAGCGTCTTTGGAGGTACTTGTGGAGTGGTCGAGACATACCTGGCCTATCAGGATCTCAAGATCCTGGCGAGAAGGCCTGTCGACCTAGACTACATCTTTTATTCGCTCGCAACCGGTGGACCTCGTTGGGGAGACGAGAGGGTTCAGCTTATGCAGCTGATTCGCTCGATATACGACGAGTGACCCCAGTCTCCGTGCGTTTGGGATTGGCTAGACCGCGAGCTCCGAGCAGGCCCCGAGTACGTGACCTGCCTCGGGCGGCTCTTCTCTGACGACTGGGAGAGCTGGTGGGGTGAGGACGCCGGGCGGCCTCTGATATACGGCCATCAGTTGGCGCAATACTACCAGGTTATAGGAAAGGCGCCATACCGTGTCGAGGACGAGTTTGACGACGAGGGTTAGGAGCGAGAGGACGACGAGGACGCCTGAGAGTCAGACAGGGTCGACCCAGAGAGTGAGGTTGACGAGGAGGAGATTGACGTTACGGACGCCCATTTTCCCAGAATAGGGGTAGCAGTCCGGACGTTGGAGGTAGAGGAGCACATTAGAGTGACGGTTGAGTGAGCTTAGGTACTGATCCTACTCGACCATACTGGACCTGAGTGCGAGAGTTGTCTAGACGGTTAGCAACGTCGAGAGATGGGGTGCATCGGAGGGAGTAGAGTGATGCTGACCGAGAGTAGGAGAAGAGATGAGGAGTGATTCAGTGGCCTAGTTAGCTTATGTTCTCTCACGAGAGTCCGAATCGTATAGTGGGAGGAGACTTGTGGGACCCAGAAAGACGACGATTGGATACGACATACCACTTCCTGTGGCGTTAGAAGATGCAGGGCGTGTACCGATACGATACTTGGGAACGTGGCTCGCAGAGGGGCTCTTCCTTTGGACAGTGATACTACGAGACGAACGACCCGAGAGGACTCATGATCTAGAAGGGGTCGGACATCTGATAGCGGATAGAGCACACGATTTAGAGATAGGACTAACGCTCGCAGGGGTGAGCAGGAGTTGGAGGAGCGAGTTGTTGGCCAGAGTGATCGTTAATCAGCAATTGGCGACACTCTCTAGAGGGAGGACGAGTTGGAGCTGCTTGGTGTACGGTCCACCACATCCGACCCTCTACCCGAGAAAGGATTGGCGATTCGGACTTCCTACCTTAATGATAGGGCAGACCTATGGGAGCGTGGATCGTTTGAGTAGAGCAGTGGACCACACACTTTACGCGCTCTGGGAGGGCTTAGCGCCCCGCTTCAAGGAAGTATACTACGCCATTTGTGTGAGGTGGGGGCCGCCCAGTAGAGAGACGCTTGACGACATCATAGACGTTACTAGCTGGGTGGACTGTCTGAGGCCAATCGATCTGATTAGGTACTGCAGGAGACGCGCAGAGATCGATTACGCGGGGTTAGAGGATGTGAGATTTCTCTTCGAGGCCGCAGTCTAGGGAATGCCGGGAAGGACGGCCACGGTGATGCGTGTGGTAGAGCAACTGGTAAGCGCAGGATACACTGTGACAGTACTTCTCTGAGCGTACGTAGACGAGGACTTGACAGCGAGTGAGTGCAGACAATGAGCCAGGGATTTGATCCACGAGCGTAGAGCTGATGTATTGGKGCGAGTGACCTTCCAGACCTCGATTTCCTATGATGTGATGATATGGTCTCATGGTTATATGTGTGGGGAGCACTACCACGGTGAGACAGTAACGGAGGCTAGAGCGAGGGTGAGAGGATGAGCTGGAAAAAAATGTGGACTGAGTATGGAAGAGGAGAGTGAGGCAGTCGGAAGAGTCAGAAAGCGCGTTAAAGAACCACTCTTGAACCAGGTAAAGAAGTTGGGGAACAAGTTAAGGGAGATCTGGTTGTGCCAAGACGAGGGCAAGTTGCGTAGGGCTGAACTCGTGCAAGAGAGTTAGACAATCTGTTTAGGGAAGAAAGAGAGATTATCCAGGCGTGGAGATCAGACTTTTTGGAGAGGGTAAGGGCTAGAAGCGTATCACGCGAAGAAACTAGTGAGCGATATGCAGAGAGCGAGACAACGGAAGACAAAGTAACGCAGGGAAGTAGCGACGGGACATGAGCGGGACTGCACTACACACGACGGATCGGTACTCATTATATGTGGTAGGGAGACTGGACAGACCATTAGTGTTAGTGATCATAGAACTCCAGCTCCATACCAGACTGTGCATAGTTGAGAAGGCAGAGTGTGTCCGCCGCGCGCTGCGTGAGGCTAGGGGAACAAGACTTTGGATTGGAATAGAAGGGGGACGGAGGATAAAATACGTACTCCAAGTGACACCTTTCGAAGGGCGGTCTCGGATAAGGGCATGGTACGAGACGACCAGAGAGGCTGAGAGGTTGAAGATAAGAGAAGCTTGGAAAGCTGGAGAGTTAGGAAGAGTTGTAACAGATGGTGCAATACTCAGGGTGTTAGCCGCTCACGACCGGTACTGGAAGGAATCGACAAAGAGTTTAGAGGCGATAGACGATGGCGGAGATAATGAGGACTTTGAGACATTTTATGACATATTGGAGCGGTCGGCGATGAGGTTACAAGTGGTTATAGCACTAACTTACCTCAGCTGTTAGACAGATGACCTTGTAGGCGTCTGGGAGATAAGGTAGTGGAAATAGAAATTGGAAGCTCTTGGAAGGATAGAGGAAGCTAGAAAGGTCGATGGGCGACATTGGATGGCAAAAGGAGGGCCTTAAATGGGCTAACCGATTCAGGACAGGGCTAGGAGAACTAGCAAGGAGGACGGAGAGAGACGCTCGGAGACTCTTGAGGGGTGTTGAACAAGAGACATTGGCTAGGTTTGGGACTGCGATCTGTCTCAAGGATAGAGGTCCTGTCACGGGTGTACGGCAGATCCGGAGAGGCACGGCCTTGCTGGCCGATCCCGAAGGAGAGGTTTACTTAGACACAGGGATTCTTGGGATAGAGGGAGGACACGAGATCTGCGACCGGGAACGGGATACTGGAAGTGGCAATCAAGGCAGTCGAGAGCTAAGATTGGAGGCGGACGCGAGCCGTGACAAGGAAACAGGTCCGGGCTGCCGCATCTGTCACAGGTCCGAGCTGCAACGACTGTCATAGGGTCAGGCTGTAACAGTTGGCAAGAATACCTAATTGCGTCTTCTGGCGGCCGAATGGAACCCGACACGATGGGGCCACAACCGACCATGGGCGAAGCGGGAGAGGAGTATAGGACATCGCCCGACCGAGCTCTGAGAGAACTGAAAGAACGAATTAGGCAAGAAGCACCGCTGAGATGGGCTGACCAAACCAATGACGGAGGGTCCGACGTAAGAGGCGAACCAGTTGCGACAGAGCCGCAAAAGGCTCTAAAGACGGGTACCTCTAGCGGACGACGAGAAGCGACGAGGCGACGCTCCCCCGAGTACGAGCGGAGGGACACCATAGCGGACAGACACAAAGACGACTGGAGGGAGAGTTTGAGGGATTCCTATTGGAGGGACAGAGATAGAGATAGGGCGCCGCCCAGGGGCTATGGTATCACAGAATTAGAAACTTTGAAGATTTTTATCAAATGAGCCAAAATTTTGGTGGCATATACCTTATGCAAGGTAGAAGCCACATGATTGTTTTGATTTTTTTTTTTTTTTTTTTTTTTTTTTTTTTTTGCGCTAGGTCGGACAACCCTTGTCTGGTCCGAGACCGCCCAACGTTCGACGAGACGTCCAGTCGGACAACCCAGGGGTCCCAGACGTCCGGTAAAACAACCTAGACTTAAACATGATAACGTAAAACAAATATATCCAACATGGATACAAGAATGACCAATCAATATAATGTCCTATATTAAACCACCAATACCTCGCTCAACTATTAAATCAGAGCCTCCCCGCACGCTGCGCGCCAAGTCCTGCCGAACCGCCGTCGCATTTTTCTTTTTCATTTTGCCTGCGGCCTCCAGCCAATGCGGTCCGGCAGGCCGAAGCCCAAATGGCGCAGCGCGTAAACGGAAAGCGCCGCGGCTGATAGCTGGGCCAGGTACTGGTGGTTTAACAAATAAATCGAAATAACATCTTATATGCATTTTTCGTTTCTCTTTTATGATGCTTAATACCCGACTTATAATATTAGGGATATATGTGTGAACCTGGTTAGAAAACATGCCCTTGACCTCAAATGTCAAACACAACACTGTGGGATCCGCTTTGTAGGTGTTTGTTGCCTTCCCAATGCATTTTTTCTAACGCGATACCAACTAATTAGTGTCATTAAGAGTTCAGCCTAGCTCTTGTTTAATTGTCAAAAAGTTTATAGCTTTTAACATCGTTTTCTTTGCTGTTCTAAATGTTTAATTGTACGTAGGGACTATTCTTCATCTTTTAGCCACATCCTTGTTTTGGGGAATAGTGTATGTCACATCATATGATCCATTGTCATCCCATGATGCGACCTTGTTTAATCTCATAGCTGTATGTATACTTCTTGCTTACTTCAATATTTCCTATTTTGATATTTTAATCATTTCGTAATGCATTGACTCGAGTAGGAGTGATAAATGAACACTGATTATACATTGAAGTGAAGGGCGAATTCATTAGTTGTATATCTAAAAGAAATAAGTGGCACAGTGAATTTACAAAATCGTAGTGAGTCATTATTGATCTCTGCCATACTTGGTAGACAATTCTTCAAAGCAATGCATTGGTGCAGATCAATTGCATTCGGTTGGCAAACAAGAGATTTATGATGAATCTTAGTATGGACCTTTACATAAAGCCTAGGCCAAGTCGGCCAATGACTTGTAGAAGTAGTCATTGTTCCGAAGGATGGACTACGTCCTCGCCATCATCAATTGATTGAACTTTGCTCTTCCCTTTGTATAGTCCACCAGTTGCCTTAGGCACCTCACCCATCATAACTACTACCATCTCTCCATGCACTGATGCTGGCCCGCATCCATTCGAGTATTATCAACGACGTTGTCTGAACCACCATGATCGAGCGTTTCTCAGCTGGTCTACTCACTCCCCTACTGTCGTCAAGTGGAACAACCAGAGTTAGGACATGTGTCCCAAATTAGCCGACCTGTTGTCATGGTAGTAGTAATTCATTGCCTCCAAAATCCCCTCCTGTATTGTAAAACCCTGTGTATGGGTTCGCCACTCGACCGTGCATATCATGAACCAGTTTCTAAAACTGTACTTGTAGTGTGACTCCCAATTCTCTTACTACTGCTTGCCGTCAGACCTTTCTAATTCACACTTTCTTCTTCAAGCACTTGCAAACAACTGCTCACTTGTCCTTATTTGGTTTCATTTGGTTCTGATATACGCTAACTTTTATCCATTTGGTTATCATTCTCCTCCTTGATCTGGACAGGGATTATACTTCCTCAGTCCATCGCACCCCTGCCCACACACCCCTATTGCTCCCATCACCTTTGCAACATCATTCTGCCCATTAGTGCCCTCCTCCTTGGTAGATGCATCATGGTCTTGAGTAGTGGTCGTTTTTGCAGACGATGAGTTCACTGCCCTGCAAGTGGATGGTTCCTGCCTCAACAAAACTTTCCCAAACCCGTTGCTTCTCGTTGCTGGTCCACTGCCACCCAAGGGTGGATATGTGATGTTGTGGATGCTCGGGGTCCCCCATGGTCGTAAAAGAGGGGGAGGCAGCTACGAGAGTTGACGAAGTGTTCGCCGGTGTTGTAAACCAGGGCTGGCCCGGCTGGGTAAGACAGCCACACTTGCTCGGGAGTCAGGCCTGCAACATCAGTTAGAGGTCACTTCGATGATGTTGCCAAGGCCGCTAGGGTGAACTTCTCAGAGTGTTGAGCGACTCCCCACTTCGTCTGGTGTACTCTGATGAAAGATTTCAAATAGTTTCTCAAAGTTGATGCATGGATGCTATTCCGCTGCTGCCATATTCATTTGCCTGCATAAGCCCAGTGGAAAGTGTTGTCGATATCAATCACTAATCCCCTCCCAGTTCACAAGCTCCTATGGCTGATGAACTCGGATCCACTGTGGTGGCACATTCTCTACAACCGCGCGCGCGCGCGCGCGAGCGAGCGAGAGAGAGAGAGAGAGAGAGAGAGAGAGAGAGAGAGAGAGGTGGAAGATAGGTGGTGGAGCACCATGCACTCACACCGTGGATGATATATTCCAAAACTTAGAACATAGAACACCAAAATGGAACAAATGATAGACTGCTGCTGGGGTATACACAAAGCGGACTTACTGGGATTTACTGGGCTTTTACAGACACCGGTACAGAACTAGACAACCACATGGCTTGTGAGATCAGGCCCACAGCCCGGTCCCGTAAACGACCGCATGGTCTATGAGATCAGGCCCACAGCCTGGTCCCGTAGGTAGAATAGACACGAAGCCAAAACAAGCCCAGCCTCTTGCGGAGCTCAGAGATGATGCACGATCCTTGAACCTGGGGCCTCGCTGCACTACTCTTGGATCTTGAGAAATCAAGAGTTCATCACCACTGCACTAACTCTTGATGCCGCGTCCTGAAATTCCATTCATGAGCTGTCAGATTCACTCTAGAAAACATCGAGACTCCATAGTGAGTCATCGCTGCACGAAAACATCGAGACTCCATAGTGAGTCATCGCTGCACTAACTGTGGAAAAGTGCTCTTGGTCCGGCCCTTCAAGAGGTGTCAGAAACGGCCCATCGGACGAGCTCTTGAAGCTTCCACAGTTCCCGCCTGCAGGGGTGTTTTTTTCAAACCTGCAGGGGTGTTTTTTTCAAACAAGGCCGACCGGACCCTTCGTGTGGTTTGCAAATTCAAGAGTTCGCCTCCAGCCTCGGTGGACAAATCGTCGCTGCCCTGTCCTGCAGTGTCTTTTCAGTTTGTCCTACAGTCAAGAATGCTCACGAGAGTCGAGAGTCCGCAGTAAGTGCAGCGACGATAGCACTTGATGTCAATCCAGGAGTCTGACAGCGCTGGGCTTACTCTTGAAATTTTTCATGTGTCTGGCACATGCTCTCCACAAAAACAACAGAACTCTGCAACCATCTATGCTAGAATCTAGGTAGAGGAGGACGCTCCATGAGAAGAAGATGCAATGCAGCCTAAAAAATATCTGATATACAAGTGTAACCGTCAGCAAGAATGGAATAAATAAAAAATCAAAATCATAACTAACTTGAATAAAATTAATGAAATGATCACCGTCCTAGAAGTCGTGGAGGCCAAGGGTCTCACTGCTGAAAAGCAGACGCGGGCTTTCTGTTGTCCCCCTTTTCCGCTCGCCCTTAATTCGACCCACCCAATGTTTTTGTTGTACTGCCCACCCTATGTTGTTCTTGTACTCTCCACCCAATGTTTCTGTTGTACTGTCCACCCTCAGAAAACAGAAAACATCAAGCTGATCAGCATCACGCAGAGCACACGACACATGCTCAGTACACTGGACCAGCTATCAACTGTCGAAGTATCAATCAATACTCGAATTCATTACATAGAACATATCTCCACCAACGCATTGCAAATCCCAAGAACCACCATCCAAAGCCGATGTACCTATCGCGTTCCCCCTCCCGAAAGATAATACTCGAGTGGGGAAACCAAGAAGCGTTGCATTTTCGTCCTCTCGCCGAACCTACCTCCGTTCACTCTCACCCAAGCGTTGTCTGTTCCTCCTCTCGCCAGACCTACCTGCCCAAAACTGTTATTAAAAAATTAACCCCCACCCAACCTGTCCACCACCCTAAGAAAACTGTCACCCAGCCCCGCCTTCACCCATGAAACATCACTTGGCGCCCACACCCGGGAATCTAGAGGTCTACGGTGGGTAGAACTGCTCCTTTTTCCAAAGGAAGAAGGACACTGGAATGGGGGAGGCCAGTCTTTATGTCCCGTGGGTGTTCTTTTGGAGCCTGAGCAGCTGGACCCAGGCCCTTTTTTTTTCCTTTTTCGCAGGTGGTGCCCAGCTAAATCCAATCCAAGGTCTTTTGTTTTTAAAGGTGAAGGAAGGGGAGAGGGGGGAGGGGGGGGGTACATGTCTTTGGCTGATCCTGGGTCTGGCAGTCAGGTGACCCAGGGTGAACCATCACCCTCCTGTCATCCACCCATGGGGTGACCCAGACATTCTTCGCAAGCTCATCACCCAGAGAGGCCGGCTGCCTACACTCGTCTGTGATACACCCAAGCCCACTCCGGTAGACCCAGACGCGGCCCCATCACCTTGTGGGTCAGGTGGCTGTAATTGGGTGTGGTCCTGGGCACCCAATGGCCACCTCTGGTGGGTGCCCACCCAGCACCAACTGAACGTGCGCAGCGACGGTTGAGGGTCGACGAGATCGATCCCGACCTCCCCGTGGCGACGCCACAGAGCTACCACCTTTTTTTTTTTTTTTTTCCTAACCAGAGCTGCTATCCTTGTCCTCAACGAAACTCGTTCAACTTTGGCCAGACCTAGACCTTGTCCTCGCTGCACTACTCTCCACATGCATAAAAGACAAAAACGATGGTAATGTATCTTTCTATGTTCTACGGGAAGATTCACTCTCGTTTTGCCCGTTCGCAGAGTAGTTCAGCGACGCCCTGCTTCTGCCACACACCCGAGTATGGAGTTCCGCAGGTGAGAAGCCCTCTCTCTCTCTCTCTCTGTGTGTGTGTGTGTGTGTGTGTGTGTGTGGGGGGGGGGGGGGGGGGGGGGGGGGGGGGGGGGGGGGGGGGGGGGGGGGGGGGGGGGGCATGGCACACGAACACATACAAAGAAAAAATCAGGGGAAAAAACGTGGAAGAGTCCTTCAGGACATCCATTAAAATTGGAACATACAGAGAAGATTACCATGCGCGTGTTCCCCTTACTATACATACATAGAATGGCGAGAGGATGAGATAAACGAGTATATCGAAAGATTGAGGGAAGAATATAACTTAGTTATATACAAAAAAAAAAAAAAACTAAAAACAATCGGTACAATCATACCTTGTCGCGCCACAGTTCCCCGGCAGAGCCATATGATCCGCCACATGCGGACGCGCACGCGTGCACACACACACACACACACACACACACACACACACACACACACACACACACACACACACACACACAGGGTCGGTGTGAGTGACGTCGATCACTTTAAATTTCTCAAGGGTATCGCGAACTTTGGTGCAATGTGGTGAGTCCTTATGCATTGAATTTAGTCAAATGCATCCTCGGCAGACTGTCGATGTTGGAAGTTGAAAGTTGAACCTCCTGCTGAATCGGTGAAACTTCCGTGAAAGTCCAAAGAAACAGTCTGCCACAGTAATGCTTTTCTTTGTAGAGTTGTCTATCGCCAACATGACAACACACACACACACACACACACACACACACACACACACACACACACACACACAGAGAGAGAGAGAGAGAGAGAGAGAGAGAGAGCAGGCTTCCGAAACGAAATTCAGTACTACTACTACCGGTAGTAATAAATTATAATAGTAATATCAGTCGCTTTATTTCAAACCTCAATTAACCATAATTGTACATAGCGAACGGTAAACGAACGCAATCAAGATAAGTTTCCGTCCGGACAAGCAGCCCTCGACTGGGCAGAAGCGCATATACGGCACTCGGTGGAAGGCTGGCACCAGCTCTTCGGAATCCTCCTGTGTCTGCGTTGGCATGCGTACTCATACCTGAGCCTGCGATATCTTTTCCTGTTCTTTTTTTATCTTTTCTTCTTTGCACGATCTGTCAGCGTGCGAGAGATCGACGGACTCACCTCAATTAAGCAGAGCAGCCACACAATATGCTCCTCGGGCATGACGAAATGCGCGACAGACTCACCTTAAGCGATCGACGGACTCACCGAAAGCAGCCCAGCCCAGAAATTACCAGCGCGATTAGAAAAAGACAAGGTAGAGCGACGGCCAAATGAATACAGAGCTGACCATACGAATAATCCGATCTTGCATCCGGCTGCGGTACAACGTGGGCTGCCGCGGCTGAATCCTCGACGATGACTGGCGTTATCCACTGTGCTGATCGCATGGCAGCCAAGAGATCATCCCTCTCCTTAACGACTTCTTCACCCACTTTTTGCTCTCGCTGCCATTCTAATAGCTCGTGAAGCTTCCGGTGAACGACCTCATACAACTCCGACGCTGACGACGACGAAGAAGACAACGAGGACAAGTCGCCGAAGACAGGAAAAGGTTGAACTTGATGAACGCCGGACGGGTGGTTGTTCACGAAGTGGATCGCAAGAGGGAGAAGAGATCTGATCATTCTCATCACACGTTTTTCTATATCTCGGTCCCATTCGGATACCATCTTATCCATAGGCATGTCCGTACAACTAGTACTAGTACTAGTACTGGTAGTAGTACCAGTAGTAGTAGGAGCAGTACTAGTAGAAGGACGAGGAGGACTGGTAGTCGTACCAGTAGTAGTAGAAGCAGTAGTAGTAGTAGTAGGAGGAGGAGGAGGACTGGTAGTAGTACCAGTAGTAGTAGAAGGAGGGGGAGGCTGTCTCTTATACACATCTAGATGTGTATAAGAGACAGGTACTAGTAGAAGGACGAGGAGGACTGGTAGTCGTACCAGTAGTAGTAGAAGCAGTAGTAGTAGTAGTAGGAGGAGGAGGAGGACTGGTAGTAGTACCAGTAGTAGTAGAAGGAGGGGGAGGAGGAGGAGGAGGAGGAGGTGTACTGGKAGTAGTACCAGTAGTAGTAGGAGCAGTACTAGTAGAAGGAGGAGGGGGAGGGGGAGGGGGAGGGGGAGGGGGAGGAGGTGGAGGCGGCGGCGGCGGCGGCGGCGGTGGGGGGGGAGGAGAAGGAGGACTAGTAGTTATAATAGTGCTGGTAGTCGGAGAGTTGGAATTGGCGCGAACGAGGAGAGTTACCAAATTAGGAAAGATTGAAATGAGGAGATAAGCAAGTGTCGGATCCACAGCTGATTCAGCGGCGGCGCCGGGTACGGGTGCCCGTTGGCGGGCAACAAATTTACGCACGATCACTTCGGCAATTTCTAAGACTCGTTTCAAGCGGAGGCCGGTGTCCCCCTGCCCCTCTGGGATCAGGACTGGAACTCCCGGGGACACGAACACTGGGATTCCCTCGGAGGGTTCCATGTGACCCTTGGCACTCTTGGAACTCTTGGAACTCTTGGAACTCCTCTCTTGGAAGTCTTCTTGGAAGTCTTGGAACTCTTGGCACTCTTGGAACTCTTGGGACTCTTGGAACTCTTGGCACTCTTGGCACTCTTGGCACTCTTGGAACTCTGCTTGGAACTCTGCTTGGAACTCCCCGCCACCAGAACGATCGCTTTCTAACAACGCAAAAAAAATGATTAAAAGAAAACGATTCTCAGCAAAGCAAAGCAGAGATCAAAGCAAAAGAACAAAGACAACAAGCGAAGATCAACGCAAGTGAGTCATGACGTCAAATTTGTCATATGTAAGAGTAAGAGGGGGGGCTCAACGGAAAGCTTTAGTTTATGTACTAACGGGATGCGTACTACGTGTCTGCTTGGCGTCCGCGACGCAGAACAAGCACAGGAGAGGGGTGCAGATGATGGGACCAATCAAAGAGACGCAGCAAGGGAAGATCTGAAGAGCCAGCTACTGGTAGTCGGAAGAAACATCGCGATGACCTCTCCCTGCTAATCAATCGTCGCCTCCCAAGGATGTCGAAGGAGAGCGATGGTAACAGTGATCAATGATCCAATCAATCAATCAATCAATCAAGCCAAGAAGATGCAAAGCGCAAACACGGACCTGAACAGGACGCACGTTTTCGATGAAGGACGAGTAAATCCCCCGATCATCAAGTAGGGAAATGGACAGGAGGGGCATGGAGCCTGAAGGCAGCAATCTATCAACGGGATGAACGGGATTGCGCTGATACAAGAGAAATCCGGTAATGATTCGCAGACGAAGGAGAGACTGACGATTGCGGCGATCCCGACACACCGAAGGTCAGACGTGTGATAGTCCGTCTGACGCGGACCTCACTGTAGCGATGTCGGCGTACGACACTCATAAACCTCGATCCCGGCGGCAATTGTGCGCGCCTAAGGACCCGAACAGTCGACGCCGGCGCCGATTCCGCATGCCAGACTAACAACGGCGATCCTGGCACCGGCGGCTGTGCGCACGTGGACCCCAGCAGCAAAAACCCGCGTCGTTGCACTGACGTCAACGGAAAACGTTGCTCCGGCGATCATTCACTCCCCTCCGTTCCGGGCATGAACACCTATACACACGACCGCACTCCAACCGCGATCCCGGCGAGCAGTCCACACCGGCGCCCTCGCACGGACATCAAGTGAAAAAGTCGCTTCGGCGATCATACGTTTCGCTCCGTTCCGTTTCGTTCCGTTCCGTTCCGTTCGTAATCACCTACACACGACCCCTCTCCAACCGGGATCCCTGCAGCAATTGTGCGCCACTCAAACCCGAGTAGTCCACACACATCGTCGTAGCACACAGAGGTCAACGGGCAACGTTGCTTCGGCGATCCGCGATCCCGGCAGCAAGTGTGCGCGTCTGAAACCCAAGCAGTCCATACCAGCGCGCTTTTGCCAATCCGTTCCGTTCTGTTCCGTTCTGTTCCGTTCCGTTCTGTTCGTGATCACCTAGTATAGTACGTACACATGACCTTACTTCAACAGCGATCCCGGAAGCAATTGCGCACGCCTAAAGCCCAGGCACTGCGGCACCGGCGTTTTGGCACTGACGTCAACGGCAAACGCTGCTTTGGCAATCATTCTGGTTCACGATCATCTACAGAACGATGATGACAAACAGCGCCCTCTGTCATTGCAAAGCGCCTGCTACCTAGGCAGCGGGGATGACAAGCAGATGACCCCTCGAGATGACCCCTCTCGGCTCAGCAACCGGCAACGACCGAGTCTTCAGCGTTCTGCGTGTACGGAGGGTTAATCAGAGCACTGACCGACCAGTAAAGGCATCCAAAGGGGAATGAATCCCCTGCGACCTGATCGGGAAGGAAGAGGATCCGAGCCCACAGTTCCAGCTGGGCGTTTCGTCGTCGATATCTCACTCTCGCGCTCTTCGTGAACGCATGAACATAACTAACATACAAGAAAAGTGCAACCGAGAGAGAAGCGGATTGATCCGTCGTCGATAGCTCAGTCTCCCGCTCTTCCTGTCTATCTCCCAGTCATCGACCCTTCGTTGCTGTGTGATTGATCGATCAAACAGGAAGTAGCAGCCTAGAAGAACAATAATACTAGAATAAGAAGAAGAAGAAGAAGAAGAAGAAGAGGAAGAAGAAGAAGAGGAAGAAGAGGAAGAAGAAGAAGAGGTTTCAACTCGGCACAGAATAAGAGGAGACGTGATCGTCATAAGATGACTTCATGCCTGTTGCCATCGCTCCGCAGCGTCCGGCAGTTACTGTTATAAAGTAATATAAACAATAAGAAGAAGGAAAAAAAGGCATCCAGCTACTGGCATGCATAAAACCAGTCATTACCCATTCGCTGCTGTGGAAGAAGCGCAGTCGCAATGTTCGAGAGGCGTCATCTTCCGAAGTCCTCCCTCTGAACGACAGGAAAAGGCCAAACAATTTCGATCATCGCCATCAAAGCAACCTCAGGAACACCCCCTCCCCCCCCCCTTTACACCCTCCCTGAACCCCCAAAATCATCCGACCCCCCTTCCCTCCATCCCAGCTCCAACACCTTTGACGATTTCCAGATCAAACACGAAGGCCGTGGCTGCTTCGCCCACGTCCTGCTGTAAACTGTGTTCCGCTTTAAGCTGCTGTAAACGGAGCTTCATGAAACCGTCGCACAGTCTGAAAAGAACACAAAAACAAAAAAAAAAACGCGAGATCGTTTCAACGTGCGACAGCAGCGTCGATCACTGGCTGCGACGAAGAGACAAGTGACGTCAGCAGATAACTCTACGCGAGCGAGCGCTGCGCTTTTTTCTTCCACTATATAAGTAATATCTGCAGTTCTTTCTCCCTCCTCCTCCCTTCTCCTCCTCCCTTCTTCTGCCTTCGCTCTCCTTCTACCCCCCTCCTCCTCCCTCCTCCTCCCCCTTCTCCCTCCCTTCGTGAAGGTCGTCCTCCTCCCTCCTCCTCCCTCCTCTCACCTTCTCGCTTCACCTTCAAACACACTCTCCGGGGCTCCAATACCCGTTGTGAACAAGACAGTACGAGTCGCCCCTGCCAACAAGGTTCATTACTCCTTTTGCTCATTTCATTTTTTTATATTTTTTTAATTAAAAAAAAAAATCAACATATGGCGCATGTTGATAGGGTTGTCGGTCGTCTGCACAGTCGACCAGTCGGTCTACGTAGCGGACACGTCACGTGTTTCCCGCGGAAATATCCTCCTCCCAACTCGGATGGATAAAGCGCATGCACGCAGCCCGGGGCCAAGTCCCACTAGCAGACTCGAGTTTTCGAAACGCTTGAAACGCCTGAATATATGGACTCGTTTGTGGAGATGTGCAGAAATGGCGTTTAGTTTCGTCAACTGAACATGTCCACAACCACGTCCAGAATCAGGCGTTGAGGAAACGCTGCTAGTGGGACTTGGCCCCCGGAGACATTACCTGTCAGGGGAAAAACACACACGCTCTGAGGATACTCAAACTGAAATTTTGAAATTTGAAAAAGAAGAAAAGTGCATAGATACATTACATTTATCTACGGGGCCAAGTCCCACTTACCCGAATGATCGATTTCTGACCGCAGATTTGGAAGATCAACGACTAGAAATCAAGGATCAGCGTAAGTGGGACTTGGCCCACGGTATGCGTGCGGAATTATGTGTTGGCCTCTCCGCGCCTCCGCGCCACTTTCCGAATGTCTTTTTTTTTTTTTTTTTTTTTTTTCACTTACCGAATGTCGTTGTATGACTCCATGGTTCCCCCGAATACAACGTACGGTCATTATACTATGATATAGCTGAATTTGGTGGATCTTTATGTCTAAATTCAGCTATAATAACCGTACGTTGTATTCGGGGGAAGACTGTAGCAAAGAGGATTGGATCTGATGCCCGAATCTGGACGTAATTGTGGAGAGGTGCAGGAAATCGAGATTTAACTGCTTTTCTGCACCTCTGCATAAAACACATCCAGATGCAGGAGCGTTATCCTATCTTCTTTGCTAGTGGGACCTCGGCCCATGTTTCTTCAAGTTGGGGAAATTCGTTCTCCCAAATTTGGACATGATTTTCTGCGTTTGGTGAGTGGTGTGGCAAGCGCAACTCACCAAATGTGAAAAGGATAAAAGTTATGTCCGTTTATCACTCCATGTTCTTGGGGAAATTCATTCTGATTTTCCACATTTTGCTGAGTGGTGCGTCCAGGCCCTATGTAGGGCCTCGCCACAACACTCTCGAAATGTGAAAAGGACAAAAAATTCGCGGGTGCATCTGGCCATGTTCTAGCGGGAAATTCATTTTGATTTTGCACATTTTGCTTAGTGGTACGTCAAGGCCCTATGTACTCGCCTTTCAGGCTGATTGGTGCAAACATGTAACGGCTCAAGAACAGCTCAGGAACTCAAATTGCTATGCTAATCTTCTCTGTCCCGCACAACGATTGATAGATTTTCTGGGGCCTCACTCCACTACACAACACTGTACATGCATTTGGACTCTGGAGGCTTTAAGGACCAGGTGCATTCGGATGATTCCAACGTTGTGAATGTCTCCGGTCAAGAAAGAGTCCAACTGCATGTACAGTGTTGTGAAGCGGAGCCAGGCCCCTCGTGTAGAGGCATCCCGTGAAACAGGCCCACAATTTTTTTTTGTTATTATTTTTTTCTTAGGCCCACAATTTCATTTCCCAGCGTTTTTGCTGCTGTTTTTTACTTATTTTTTTCTTTTTTTAGAAAAAGAAATTAAATCCATTTTTGCCCGGTGCCCAAGGCAATGCATCCAGCAGTTCTCAGGAGAGCGGAGAGGTTGTCCTGCTCCCCCAGGAGCTTGGAGCACCTCCCCTCATCATCTCCTGTTACATACCCAGGGCCAAGTCCCACTAGCACCGTTGAGCTACCTCAACGCCTGAATCTGGACGTCCTTGTGGAGAAGTGCAGTTCAGGAAACTCAACACCATTTCTGTACATCTCCGCAAAAGCGTCCACATTCAGGACTGGGCCCCCGGTACCTATCCGCCTACCAGCCACACCAGGCCCACCGAAATCCGCAGAGAATGCACCCAAACTGCACCTCTTTTCAAAGGGCGATGGCCTTGAGATATCATCGTCAAAGTGAGTAGCCCCAGGTAAATTCAGAGTAACTTACTCGTCTGAGGGCACAAATGCACGTAAAATAGCACTGTGTAACTTCTTGGGTCACACATTCGATATATTTTGCGAGTTCACGTATCTGGGTACGTATATGTCAGTGGCTGGGAGCAGCGGGCATACCTTTTTTTTTTTTTTTTTTTTTGGGTCACACATATTTTGCGGACACCTCTGGAGGTGCTCGCAAAATATTTCTTTCACTATTCACAATTGAAATTTCTCTTTTTTTTTGCTGGAGGGAGAAATTTTGTGTCTCATCCTGCATGACTGGTCGAGCTCTTGTCTTTTCTGTTTTATGCTGGATGGGGGAGAGCTGTCTGGTGTGTGACCAGGGGCCTTGTCCCAGCCAACTCAAAGGTGTGACACCCATAAAAGGCTTTTTAAAATCGAAAAAAAAAAAGAAACAAAATTTTAGATGGCATTGGTAGTATTACCGGGGTTTTGTATTTGGTAAATGTTTTTGTGTCTCGTACGCATGTCATAATGACGACTGGGGGGGGGAGCGCGCGAGAGTGCGCTAACGCAGCGGCGATAGCGGCGGTGGCGGCACCCGGTCGTCGTTAGTCGCGGCTGAGTAGGATGCAACGTCGGGGCATGAGGATGCTGATCTTTCAAGAGGCACCTACCCTGCCAGGCACCATTGCTGTGTAAGAGCTATGGCGACAGTGCCCTGGCATAGCCTAGCCCTTGAGTGGGTAGGGAGTGCCTCTGCACTCTTACGCCAAGGCATCCTGGCAGCTTTGTATCTGACCTGTATACCAACCTCTATACCAATCTACACTTATGAAGCCATTGACATCAGAGGAGCCGTCCTCCCCATAACTGCAGGGGGGGGTCCTTTTTCACCATCTATTGACAGCGTGGTTTATCTGATTACACGCCATATCGACTGTCAAGGTCTTACAGTACTCAAGTCCTTCGGAGTTTTGTTGAAGACCAGCTAGAGCGCCAGCGGAGGCAGTGGGAGAGCTTACGTTGGTGGTGGGACTGTTGCCGGCACTGCCAAGGGTGAAATGTATTTTAGTCAGTATCTGGCAATGAAGGCGGTGATATTCTTCATTTGCACTCCAATAAGAAGTGGATATGTATGTGTTTTAGTCAGTATCTGGCAATGAAGGGGGTGATATTCTTCATTTGCACTCCAATAAGAAGTGGATATGTATATCAGATCACCCACCTCACTTTATCCACCGCAGTCGTGCAGGCCTTCGAGCCAGATCTCCCGGGTGCGAGATTCACACAGCTACGACACCAGGAAGAAGGAGACACAGAAGCAGCAATCTGCCAACTCATGAGAATCCGAGTGGTGGAAAACTGCAACCACGACAGATGGGTATACGAGTCTAATACACCGATCAGCAGACTCCACTTTGACCCGGCTGAGTGGGAATATACGGGAGGTGAAGGAATGCAGATCTGGGAGTATATGGTTAAAGGAGGGTACAAAGCAGCACGGACCCTGCCTCAAACCCAAAGCACGCTCATCAAAAGATGGGAGAGAGACTCACTGCTCCAGGCAGCAGACCTGCAGGACCTCAATTGGTCTACATACGCCAAGCTAATGCCCACAGCCCACCGACCCCTTCAGTGGCAGGTCATCCATGGATGCCTGCCCACACCTGATTGGCTAGTTTCACGGACAGACTTGGAACAGAGAGGTATCCTCTCACCAATCTGCTCCTTTTGTGGGAGAGCGACTCAACCAGCCAGAGCAACCCTGGAACACTGTTTGCTAACGTGTCCAATGGTTGCCCAGCTATGACGATGGTGGGATTCGGCATGGCACCACCTCACAGGTCAACACCTCCCATGGGATCCTGCACTAATCCTGCTGAATAAGCGCACTCCCGAAACTCGACAGTGGGATGCCTTCAAAACAAACCTATTCTCCTACACCCGTCTGACAGTCCTGCTCCTAGCATGGAGAATGAGGTGCTCCCATGAACGAAGTGGTTGTGCTTTTAGCTTCCCCCAGGCCAGGGAAGCAATCATCAACACAATTGCCACCCATACACAACAGGCAGGGAAAGAGCTAAAGCAACAGCTGCAATCCTCCAACGACCACCTAGAGAAGCAGAAATGCCTGGCCCTCTTCCACTCCATTTGGCAGGATAAAAACAAATTGCTCTTCAAATTGGAATCCCAGTTCAATATCCAGTGGAAAAGATGGGTTGCAAGTGAACCCGCTTCGCAGCATCTCCCTGTGCATAGGTTCCTACTTCCACACCCAGATCAGAACTTCATCCTTGTCCCCTCTCCCTAAAACTACCCCTCCTCCCACCTCCTCTATCCCCGAATCATCCTGCCACTCCTCCACTACCCGCAACTCCCCCCACCCCTCCACCCTCTTTGCCCAGGGAGAAGCGACAAAGATGCAGGAAGGTTGTCAGAGACAGCACCTCACGGAGAGCAAAAGTAGCATCTTCTCATCGCAAAGCGGAATCAAGGGCTCAGATGCACACAGCGAGGCAAGCCAATCGCAACGGATCTACAAAAACACAAGGAAGAGGGCGAGGAGCCGTGACGGCCCAATGTACTCAAAAGACAAGAACGGAATGCCGGAGTAGCCACAATTTTTTTTTTTTTTTTTTTTTAATTGCTCCAATCTATTCGKGGGGAGCAGCACGTGCTGGGAACCGGGCCCAGCGTCCCTTATAATTGGAATACATTGATGATTGGTGAAAATGTGGGATGATTCAGGAACACTTCAGGATGATTGAGAAAAAACGGTAGAGAATGATGTTGACTACTCATAATGCTTATCTACTCGGATCTCACATACTACCCTAACCCTAATCAAAGATATCCACACCAACCAGCCAGTCTCTACCGAGCCAATAATGTATACCAACCAAGCCTCTACCCGGTCTCATACCCAGATCTAGCTAGGTTACAGGGCAGTGCCACCCACAACAGCGCCGACCCTCATCGGCCAGATTGTAGCCTTTGGTCAAGTATTGTAATTGCCTTCCACCCTCAGCAATCCCCAGATCTTTATCCAAGGCCTCATGCTCCTATGAAGGTTACAGGTCGATGCCCCAGCGTCGGCCAGCATCGTTCTGGTTTCTACTCAACCTGGGCAAGAACACAATAAAAGCTCAATTACAAAATCGGCTAGACTAAAATGTAACCTAAGAATTCGTATCTGATAATAGTCGGATCCTGAGCAAACAACCAATTTGATGATGATGATGATGATGTTGATGATGTTGATTGACCCTCCCTGTCCACCCCTCCTCTGTTCCCCTTTCATCACCCCTCCTCTCCCTTGCTGCCTCCGCTAATCAGAACCACTCTGTTGTTGAGCGGTTCCTCACAGCCCCAGCAATAGGAAAGCCTCCCTCTACCCTACTCCCCTCAAAGAAGACTATTCTCCCGAAAAGCCTACCTCAAGCTAGTAGAAGATGTTCCGCCTTCCATCTCTCCAAGCCCCAGAGTTAGACAGTCCCCCTTGTCCGCCCTTATTCCCTATAGGCAAACACTTCCCACCTTGTGTTTCCCTTGCAGAAAATCTCTCTCCCCACTCACTCCATCCTGCCCTGGACATCAGCAACCTTGTGGGGAGGATTCTCACAATCTGAAGTATAGAAAAGAACAGGGAAATAAGAATTGAGAGGTTGATGATGGTGATGATGATGATGATGATGATGACAATGTTTGAAGAAACTGATAAGAATGAAGATTTTTTCTCCTCCCCCCCCTCCTCCTACTTTTCCCGCTGACACTTCGCTGCCTCCGCTGAACAGACGTGCCTTGATCAAGAGCAGTCCTCATCAGCCCCAACTAGGGTCAGACCCACTCCCCCCATTCTCCCTACAAGGCATACAGTTCCTCCAAAAGTATGTGTTGATCAACCCTTTGCCCCAATCTTCCACCGCTGGGATATACTCCCAGCCCCAGATTAGTATAATCCCCAAAATTTGCCCTCGCTCCCTACAGGGCAATCACCTCCCGCCTTGTGATGCCCCTGCAGAGGAAAGCTCTCCCACATCTTACCATCTGTCCAGAACCAAATCATTAGTTAACGAAGCGAGAGTTATAAAAGAGGAAAGAAAACTCAATGACAATGACAATAATGATGACGGCGAGAAAAGCCCTAGGATGAAGAGACTAATGAATAGGATTAATGAGAAGAAACAGCGTAGTGATGAGGAAGACCCACTGCACCCTGATGATGTCAATAATCAACGTGGAGATGGCGAGAAGCGTTGTGCGGAATGATTGGATTTACGACACCCTAGAAGAGCGCGATGATGACGGCAACGCACTGCGCAATGAATTTTTTTTATTTTTTTTTTAATCGCCATTGTGCTATCAGGTACACAAGAGCATGATGAAGATGATGACAATGATGAATACACTCATTGACCAGTGAAGCTAGTGGCATCGTAGAGAACAAAAATGGTGTTGAAGAAGGGGAAGACCGCCGATGATGCGTCGACGATCGACACTTGGCAAAAAACGAGAAGTACTCTGAGTAAGTTGACGATGAAGACGAGCAACAAGATGATAATTTACAGCCACATAAAATGCAATAACCTGCCTAATACAGAGAGCAGAAACACACAAAAAATAAATACTAGAGAGTAGCTTCATTGATGATGACCTCCAACTTGATGACCTCCCTTTTTGTCTTATGATGTTCTGATGATGCCCAAACTGCTCTTAAAATCCACATCTCAAACAGTTTTTGAAATATTTTTCTATTTTTGAAAAATCTACATTTCTAGGTTTTAACTTCTTAGTCGGCTATGCCTAAATCATCCTTGAATTTACATCTCAAGATCTTGTTGCTGTAATCTGATCCTATTGCATCCTATTGCATCTGTTTGGAAGCTAATTTTTGCACTGATCACCTTGAAGTTCATGATTTGACGTTGGAATCTCGTACCTATTTTCACTTAGTTTTGCCTAATTTTGTTCGTTTTCCCTTAAGGAGGGGGCTGTATTGAGGAGGTAGGATGATATGATGGAGGGAAAGGACGCGCTCTGTGAGAAGGGGCTAACTGCAGAGTGGAATTAGGGCACAGCAGCAGGGGAGATTGTGGCTCCACCGCAGTAAGTCTTGCTGGAGTAGGGTTGGATAGGTGTAGGTGGTGGGCAATATCGGTTCCTTTCTTTAGGGTGTTTCCCCTATTGAGATGTTGTTCTTACGGGGGCTTGGGCTTGTTTTTACTCCCTATGGAGAAGATCCGAGTCCTTGCTCCAAGAAGGTTGCGGGGTAAGAGGGGGAAGGGGGGGCAACCGAGGGGGGACTGTGGGTTTTGTTAGTAGGTCAAAAGGAAGGGGCTGGGACGACGCAGGACGGTGATGGAGTGTTTTTGCTCTGTGACCCGGAGAGGAGCATGAGGCTTGGGGAGTTTTGTCGAGGGAAGAAGATAGAACCAGCACTTTCGACGTGGCCGTAGCTGGGGTGTATCCCTGTCACCGTTTGGGGCGTGCGGCTATGGGGAGTTGTCGAGGGAGGAAGGCACTCCTCACCATCTTCGCTAGGTTGGTCGGTACTGGGGCTTGGTGGGGTCCTGTAACTCTAGCATGGGAGGGTATGAGACCAGCCGTGTGTCGTTTGAGGACTGAACACGAGACCTGTAGTTTTCTTCAATAGTTGCAGGGAGAGTGGGTGGTTGTTTGTTTGTGCAGTCCTTACTCATGTTCTCTGGTTCTGGATCCTTGGTAGTATTTAGCCCTTACTTGCAACTGGGGTGTAGGAGTTCAGAGAGGGTCACAACGGGACTGACATCCGCATAGCTTTTTTGTTTTGTGCCCCTGTTTTGTCGATGCTAGAATGACGCTGGCCGGAGCTGGGGCGTCACCCTGTGACCTGCAATTCGCAGGAGTATGAGGCCTTGTAGAGAGATCTGGGGTTTGCCGAGGGTGGAAGGCAAGCCAGTGGCGAATCGAGGCGGGTTGCGTAGTGGCAATAAGAGATCAGCTATGGGTGATGTTAGTATGGTTGGTACTGTCCCTGAGTAAGTATGTCCCGGGGAAAGGAAGGCTAGGAATTACCTTAGGAGTCTAGATCTAAAGGTCTGCTGGTTTGTTTGGTTACCAACAAGGGTCTTAAGAGTGTTTTAGGAATCTGGGGACTTCTAATAACCCAGCTTAGATGATTCAATACTGATGTTTTCAGTGACCTGCGGAGTGTTTGATGCCAGAACGACGTTGGCCGGTGCTGGGGCATTGCCCTGTAACCTGCGGATGCATGAGCATGAGGCTTGGTAGAGAGATCTGGGGATGCGTTGGGGGGGCATTCTAAGGGACAACAAGGGTTGCTACTGAGACAACGCTGGTCGGACCTCGGGTGAGTCGTGCCACCCTGTAACCCAGCAAGGCGGGGGTGCGAGACCTGGAAGAGCTCAGCAGTGAGTTTTGTCAGTGTTGGAAAACTCAGATGGGTTGCTAGGGATTCGTAGATCTCTAAGCACTAGTGGACTTTTGTGGTGGCGTTTTCAGTTGTAGCAGACGGATTTTCCTGAAGTTTGTCAAAGTTAAATTATGAGTAGCCTAAAAGCTTTCATAGCCAAAGTCGGGTAATGGCTCCGGCACCTTACAAACTTTCAGATTCTACGTTTTTCATCATTACGATTTCGGTCATCATCATAAGGGACGCTGAGCCCGGTTCTCAGCAATCTCGGTTTTGTTATTCCGGGTAGACTGTGAGGACCCCGGCCTCAATATCTTGCATTAGTTATATCAGCCTTGGGCACTGGGCCGGATTAAAAAAAAATAAAATAAAAAATGATGACCTCCCAGCAGCATTGTGATGATTCTTCATGTGTGACCAGCGTTCTCCACACTTTAGTCTCCACGGGGCTCACTCCACTTTCTTCCACCGACATAAGCTTGAGCCAACTCGCATGAGCTCTCCCACCTTTTATAAGGTCTTGGCTATGGAATACTTCATGTAGAAAGCACAGGGAGATAGTTCAAACAGTAGCCACGACCACTGTGACAATTTTCCTAACCCTGTGTGCTTCAGGCCAAAAGCCACGTCAGCCTGTGACGTGGCATTGGCCAAGCACCTCTGGAAACCGTGCGTGTGTCAAGCGCAATCGCCAATCTAATCGACCCTCATCACAGCACCCGCACACGGCGACACTCAGCGCCCCATCGTGTGTGAAACAGCGTCCCACCTGTCACCCAGAGCCAGCGCCTCGCCAACCCGACGTTGCTAATGCCACCACTGCCACGCTCTCCAGGATTGGCCAGCACCTCACTCCTTGCCAGCAGCCAGCGTCTCGCTGCTCCCACGCAGCCATGCAGCCAACGCCTCGCCCCTGGCGTGAAGCCAGCGCCTCGCAGCGTGCGAGTAGCCAGCACCATGCAACCTCCGATCAGCCAGCGCCTCGCTCATCAGCCACCTGCGTGACGCCACTCGCACACAACCAGCGCCTCGCCGCCCGCCCGCCAACGCTCGCCCTAACGCGGGCTTGTCAGTAGCCACGGATTCTACGAGTGGGGGAAGAGGAAAGGGAGGACAGCCAGCCTATCTGCTCAGGACACCATTCACAGTACAAGGATCCAATGGCAACAAAGGACCCTCCGACAGGGGAAAGGAGAAAGAACAACCTTTGTAAATAACCATGCCAGTGCTCTTTCATCTAGCTAGGGATTCAACAAGCTCGGTCACCCTCTATGCGCTAGCAAGTAGATAAGCAAGTTAGTAACCCAGATTTCGATCTCGCAAACATCATCCTGGGTTGAAAGACCCAACAGGATACAAACAACTCTTCAATTATTTTGTTTATTCATACGAATGTTCAGGGACGCTGGACCCGCTTTCCAGCAGGTGCTGCTCCCCACCAATAGACGGAGCCTCCACGGGAGTGCTAACGATGTCTGCTCTTACCAGCACCCCAAGCACCCTCTCGGGTTGTTCAGTGTAAAAAAAAAAAAAAAAAAAAGTGGATATGTAGGGTAATGTTAGGATTTTCTCCTTTGTCTGTTTGACCACAGGTTGGGCATGGAATCATGGATGACATCTTGGGTAATACTAGCAACGGTGCTGCCGAAGCAGTGTGAGTGTGAGAGGTGGCAGTGGGAACTCTCCTGGTTAGGTAACAGGAGAGACAAGGGAGAGCAAACTTGAGCTCTACCCACTGAGATCATTATACCTATCGAGATCCAGGGATACGTGGTGGGAAACCCGTAATGGCAACTCAGGCTCTTTGGGGCTTGTGTATAGTAAGGAGGAAGATGTCTTATGCAGCCTGTGGACGCTTTAGGGTTAGATTGGGGGTATTCTTTGTTTGTCAATGGTACTGAGTTTTCATGTATGATTGAGATTCACATGTTCTTTATATTCTCAAGCGTTGGGGTATGTTTGCAGTGGTTTAGGGTGATACTCACAGGGTTGGATGATATGAGAGTCCCGGTTAAAAGCAAACTAGAGTTGTATCCATTGGGTGCGTGGTGGGAAACCCGTCTAGGCAACAAAGGCTCTTTACAGCGTTTTGGATAGTGAGGATGAGAGGGTAACCCTAATGTTTATCCCTCCCTCCCAACTCTTAGTCATTGAGATTCCTCCTTTTTCTAGTTCAATAGATCTTAGAACCCTCCGCTTTTAGTTGTTGCATTTCCTTGATTGCTTAGTTGTCTCTTGATCCCCTTGAGAAGTATAATTCCTACTGTCTCTGTTTTGGCGCTGAGGCTTCTCTTAGTGTTTCGTTTTTAGAAACACATTTTGTTGAAGCATCTTAGGATTGAGAGAAAGGGATAATTGTTATCCACGGTGCATGAGTGTTCTGGACAATGATGATAAGAGGGTATACCTACAGCTCTTCTTCTACCGACAGCGGCACTACGGGGGCAGTGTGAGTGTCTTCGTCAGTGGTGGGAGCGTTAGTC
>BFEA01000862.1:43283-54259 GCA_003427395.1 Chara braunii | reverse complement strand
GAAACTGAAGGCAACTGTTTCGATCCGAAAATGAATCTGCCTGTGTTCAATGCAATTGTGGTTTATTGGCGTCAAAGGGACTGCACACCATGTTACACACATCTCCACGACTCCAGACTGAGTATATGATCATATACTCAGTTTCACGTCATTGACATATGCGGTGTAGTGGGTCGGTGAGGCGACGTTTGAGGACGCAGTCCGTCACACGTCTGCGACACCATCTGTGACTGTGATTTGGCACAAAAAATGCAAAAATTCACGTTCGCGACACCATCTGTGATTGTGAATGTGTCGAACGTGCCTATGCGGGCAGATGCTCCCTCTGAACGGCCAGGCTTTGTATAGACTTTCGCAAACTGCATCAGCCCTGCAGCCCTGGAAGCTCAGCTCTGCACGTTCTGCCAAACACTCCACCGCTATGCCGGGGCCAAGTTCCGCTGGAGCAGCGTTAAAGTTGAGTGTCCTCAACTCCCGAATCTGGACGTGTTTGTGGACATGTGCGGTTGACGAAACTGAACGCCATCTGTGAACATGTCCACAAACACGACCAGATTTACGCGTTCAGGACACTCACCGCTGTTAGTGGGACTTGGCCCCCGTCGTCTTAGGAGGACAACTCATTACCCGTCCCTCCGGCCTGGATCAAATCAACACAGGGCCCGCACAGGTGTCTAAACTCCTGCCAGATTGTCATAATTGCACGACCGTTCGGCACGGCTTTTTTGTTTTCTATTTTTTTTTTTGGAAATCCTACATGGCTTATAGAAATGCTAAATCCCTCCACATCTCAACCCGGAGTGAAGAACCAAGCCTTAAATAGGCTAACTGGAAACCGGGTCCAGTGTCCCTTACTCCTATCGGTAGTCTTGCCATTTCTGAAAAAAAAGATGGGAAAACAGACAGTTAAATCTACCAAAGGGCACAAAGGAGCAAGCTAAAAGAAGAGAAGAAAATTACTCGCTATCCGTAATACGGCTCTGCTGGAAACCGCATGTCGGCTGCTTAGCGCCCGCGGCGCAACAGGTTTGCGCCAGTGCAAGCGCTAACACCCGCTGATGGTGTTCGAGAGGAGGCATGGTGAGGAAGGGAGAAGAGAAGTGGAGCACTCGCCATAGCACGCAAGGGATCAGCACGGCAGCAAGAGCTGCGACCAGTAGAGGGAGAAGGGAGGAAGAAGCATCGAGGAAGGGCAGAGGTGGGCCGTGTCTAGAGGAGGAGTGCAGAGTGTGCTAAGGCAACGGCGAATGTGGAGAGAGGAAATGCGGGAGGAAGATAGCATGCCCAAATAACTGAAGAGGAAAACCACCAGAGCGGGAGTCCCGAGTTGGAGATGAAGAGCCGCGATAGACAAACCGTGTGAGCGTGGAGTGACTATTCATCATGGCGGAAGCGGACGACCGGAAGAGGCAATAGAGGAAAGCGAAAAGAAGACCCAGGCGACCGTGTGCAGTCTTGCACCCTTGGAGCCCCGCGTAAGGAAACAAACGCGGTGAGGGTAGTAAGACCACGTGCACGACCACCGGCGATACGGACAATTGGCACAATGTCACGACGGCGTAACGGACAATTGGCACCGAGACAACGTCACGACACAGACTGATAGATAAGAACAGGTGGGAGGTTCTAATTATCACCACCCCTCCCGACCCTGCCCGTGATCCTTGGAATTTGCCGCAGCGCTGCCGGGTCCAGCTCCTTTTCTCGCAGGACATCCAATGGCTGCTGCTGCCAACAATCACCGCAGATCTTCTCCTTGGCCTCTCCAATACCTTGGGCTTTAACGGAGAAGAGAAAAACCCTTACAAGCTCGTCTTCGAAAAATAGGCACAGGCCGACACCTTTGCCAGACACGACTCTCGAATACAGAAGTATGATTTCGAATTGCGGACTGTCCAATTTTACTTGCACTCAATAATCATACATAAAGATGCAGATGCTGATCTAGTCATTACCACTTCAAACCAATTAGCTTACATCTCTGCTGGATGTCATTGCTTGACAAACTGGCCTGCCCTATGAACATATGAAATGTTGCGGTTTTGAAAATGGTCAGTCCATCCAATGATAACGTCTGGCACTCATCGCCTCTTACGAAAAAATGATCGGCAGAAAAAAAGAAAAATAAAACCAACAACTGACCTCACTTAGTTGATATGCCCCTGCACTATTGAAATACGAATCTGAATTGCCTGAAGCCTGTCAGTTTAAGTCACGGCGGCTGGGATGGTCTTTCACTTTATATAGAAACTTTTGTGAAAAACGGTTTCCCGCTTATATGCTTTCAGCGGTTCTCTCATGCACATAGCTGGTCGCCAATATCACTGGCATGACAACCGGCCCACCATAGGTTGACCCGTCCCTGTTCTCTCCTACTAGCAATAACTTCTCTCGGTTCTCTTCAGATCATCGACGGTTGATTGCAACCAGACGGTCTCATGTCATTCTAATTGTTATGTTGGCCGCTGATCCGCCCGGACCTGTCGTTGTTCAGTATACATACTCTACTAGGAGTCTATGTAAAATATATTTCGAGAAAATGTTGTATATTCCGTCAACGCTGGAATGTTGGGCCAACCATGGTGCTGGTCATGTGCCCCAAAGATAATAATAGAGACAGGGAGTTTGCCAAGAGTATTGACATTAAGTAAGAATTGAAAAAAGTTGCATCTTTGTATTTTCTTTGTATATTCTAAGAAAGAATTTGAATATCCAATATTCATTTTTATTCTTTGATTCAATATGTTTTCCCAATAGAAAACAATCATGAATAAGTAGCGTAGGTGGCATGTTCTCTCAGGACATCCATTGGCTGCTGCTGCCAGTAATCACCACAGGTCTTATCGTTGGCCTCTGCAACACCCTGGGCCTTAACAAGAAGCCAAAAAAAAGGCCCCTGCAAGCGCGTCTTCGAAAAATAGGCACAGGCCGACGACTTTGCTAAACAACACTTTCAAACTCAAAATTAAAGTTTGGATCGCAGACTATCCGATCTTGCTCGCGCTCAATAATCATACATACAGATGCATATGTTGATCCGGTCGCTGGCACTTGAAACCAGCTGGCCTGCATCTCTGTTAGGTGTCATTGCTTGCCAAACTGGCCTGCACTATGATAATATGAAATACTGCGATTTTGAAAATGGTCAATCCATCCACCTCTGACCAAAAAAAGAAAAAAAATAATAGAAGGAAAAAAAGAAAACAGAACCAACAATCAGCCTGGCTTGCTTGATACACCCCTGCACTGTTGAAATACAAATCCTGATTGCCTGAGGCCTATCAGTTTAAATTGTGTCCAAAAAAGAAAGCAGAACCAACAACTGGTCTGACTTGGTTGATGCACCCCTGCACTGTTGAAATACGAATCTGGATTGCCTGACTTCTGTCACTGTAAATTACGTCGGATAGGATGTTTCTTCGCTTTGTATGAAAACTTTTTTGAAGAACGGTTTTCCGCTTAGTATATGCTTTCAACAGTTCTCCCATACCGACGTGGCTACCAAACAATGTTGCTTGCATGCCGATCGGCCTACCATAGGTTGGCCCGTCCCCGTCCTCTTCCACTCCAGACGGTTTCTCTCGGTTCTTTTCAAATCACCGACGATAAATAGGGACCGCAGAGTCTCACGTCATTCTAATTATTATGTTGGCCACTAATCTACTCGCACCTGTTGTTGCTCAATCTACATACTCTAGTAACAGTCCATGAAGATATATTTCCAGAAAGTGGTCTACATATATGTCCAACTTTTGTTGGTTGCTGTCATGATCTCAACATGCAAATCCAATCCTCCCTGTTTTCCGCCTTGTTCTTGTTATTGTTTGCCTGTCACATTGATTTACGTCACGTGCAATCGCTATGAGTCCCTGAGGTTAAAACCGACGACGTACTCGTGCCCTTTCTCAAACATTGTCATGATTTAAAAACGCTGGATCTATCCTCCCTGTTCTATGTCTTATTGCTTCCACCTTGTTCTTGTTACTGCTCGCCTGCCGCTTTGATTTACATCACATGCAGTCACTGTTAGTCTCTGCAGTTAGAACCGCCAATGTACGCGTACCCTTTCTCAAGCATTGTCATGATCTAAGAACGCTGGACCTATCCTCCGACATACCCGTACCTTTTCTTGAGCATTGTCATGATCTAAGGACACTTGACCTATCCTCCCTGTTCTTTCTCTTGCTGCTGCTGATGCTCATGCTTACCTTTCATCCTTGCTAACCATCCGCTGGCTGCTGATAAGACAAAAAACCTTAATCCCCCGGTAATAAAAATGGCCCAGATCAGCATGTGGCCTTTCCTAGCGTTGCTCCATTGATGTTATAAATGGTCAGCCACGGTTTGGAGATTACATTTATTATACTCGATGTGCGATATGTTATTTCACAAGCGTAATCCGTATGTCAAGTCTTACCTATACTTGCCTCTCAACTGAGGCCGTACACAACACTCTCACTTTTACACTTAATACAACATGGTCGTTTCCCCGACAAGACATTGTGCTGCTCCACTTTTATCCAGTACATTGTTCTGTGCATTCGTGAACTTCATGTTCTTTTAAGAAACCACGGGTTTTCTTTCTCAGTCCCTCTGCGAACTGGCCATGTGTGTATGTTGTCATGTTCACTCTCCACATTGCCAAATTACAAGGCAAATACATGGCGAGTTATGTCGTGACACTACGATCCCCTGCTCATGCCGCTGCAGCTCGAGCCAAATCATCTTTCCATTCCTAAGACAACTTTGACCACACGTTCCCCTGAAATATGCATCAGTAGCGCTCTTATCATGATACTATAAATATATAACCATGAATGCATATAAAAATATTTGAAACTGTTCAAAAAACGCAAAAAACCTCAGGCTTTCTGTTGATGAAGGGGGTTTATGCATAAAGCCACCTTGCTGCTTTTTCTCTTATCCTGTGCAAGCTACTGTTGATGCAACACGTTCGAAATTCGCATTCTTATGAGCTTAGACGATTTCTTTCATAAGGAAATGAAAAGGTTGTTGGCAAAGTGATTATTCCCTCCGCCGCCTTTCTCACTCCTTGAAAGCCCAAAAACTTTGACCCATAAATGACAATTAAGATATGATCTTTGCACCCCCGCTGACTCACTTCAACCATGCATATTTTCAAAATACTCTACCCTGATTTCGTTAATGTGTTTGTTTTTTTATATTGACTAACGCTGCCTTTGTCTTCTGTCTCTTTTTTTGATTCCTCACTGTTCAACTTTCATATTCATGCTTTTGTGTATCCTCCTCATCTTCATTCTATGTCTACTGTTATACATTTTGTATTTTCATATATCCCTATCACACAGATGCCTCGGTTGTCCAAAACTCGTTATATCAATGGTTGCCCTGAGACTCCCTATGAACAAGATGAACGACGAAAAAAAGCTCACGCGGCTTACAAAGTCAAACGACAAAAAGAAACGGTTGAGCAACGACGAAAACAATTAGATGCTGATGCGTTGTGGCATCGACATGCCCGCGAAGCAAAAAAGGGAAAGGCGGGACAATTAAAAACTCTACACGACAACTTGCCATCCCAAAAACGTCCTCTACGATTGAAACAACTGACCCGTGAAAAAGGACGATTTGATAACCGCGGTATTCCAATACATCATGTCCGCCTTAAAAATATTGCTCGTGCGGGAAAAAATTACGATGCTTCCTTGTTGTCAGGCTTTTCGCCGATTTCCGCTGATGTCAAACAGACACTCCTAGATTGTTTGACAAAATCACTTAACCCGGATGAGCTCGCAGATACGGTTTGTAGTATATGTGACACACTGCATATACATAGTGCTATCATGACATTTTCTGCCTCAGATATGGATGCCCTTAGGCGCATGCATATGCATCTCCGATGTCCTGATGAAGATTTGTCACAACCCCTTCTTACTTATTATGATTGTTCTGATATCCATCCTCATTTTGCCGGCTTGATGCTTTCACGTGTTGGTATTGATATTTGAAACCCGAGCTCGATCCAATTCAATGTTTGCATTAATTGTGCAAAATCACTTTTTGACAAAAAACATCCCCCACATCCGCCTAAATTTTCAATTGCGAACCACTTCTTCATCGGCGCTCTTCCACCCCAACTACCTGTACCGACATGGACGGAGCTTATCATGACAAGTATTATCACCATCATGGCTCAAACACGAATAATGCGTGGAGGTTTCCACCGCGCAATTCGGTCTCATCTTTTGCTTTTTGACGCCGTTCCTGGCCCGCGTGTGACACTCCTTCCCCGCAAATTAGACAAAAATGCTATATATTGCATAATTTTGGCGGGGTCATTTACTAACACACAATTGAACCATATTCATAAGATGCACGCTGTCTGTCATAGAGTTATATTAGATTTGTTGTCATTTTATAAATCCTTCAATCTTTTCTACTATGATATTGACGTAAACAAAGATACGTTGAAAGGACTCGTCGACAACGCCGATGAATATGCACCTCAAATTGTCATCGACTATACCAAAGACATTGCCATTGCGAATGCAATAGACAAAGAACAAGAAGGTCCCAATCCACTTGCCGACTGCTCTGAAGAAACAACATACATCGAAAAAACGGTCATTTTCAGTGATACTTCTGCTGCTGTCGATGCAGCCATCGAAAAATACATTCTACATAATCATGATATTATAAACGACGACGATTTGCTTTTTGCCATTCGATCATCTTCCAGATTTTCTAATGTTTTGGATACAACCATTGAGGCAAAAATGTTTCCTCACCTTTTTGCATACGGAAGAGGTTATCCAGGTGAGCCGAAGCGTAAAATACGTGTTTCTAAACAATTATGCATTAAACATTACTGTCGTCTAAGTTATCGTCGATTTACACAAGATCCGTATTATGTTATAGTCTCCTTTGATCAATTGTCACTTGACCGTGGTTACACGATGGCAAGCATCACATGCAAATCTCATCATCGCTTTCACTCCGCAATCTCTGCAATTACTACAGAACAACTCAAAAGAGGGCTTGAAAACGACCGCAGACATCGATGCGGTCATCCGCCGTTACCCATTTCGCCTGCCGTTAGTGAACTGTTACGTGGAGTTGAATGTAGTGCTGCTTATGTTTGGGGCAGCAATGTTGAACGTCGTGCAAGGCGTCACGAAGCATTTGCGACTTGCGATCGTTTTGGCCAACTAAGCTTATTTCTGACAATCACTCCTAATACATATACATCATTTTTTTTTGCATCATATGCTGGCCTGATATCTACTGCGGAATTCTTGAATGTTTTTCAACATGTTCCACATATTCCTTTGTCTCGTTTAAAACAATCATCGATGTCTGACAATGTCGCCGCTGCACAACTTTTTGATCGCTTGATCACTACCTTCATCACAAATGTTCTTGGCTTTGATATCGACGCTCATCGGCCCAAAACAAATGGCGTCCTTTTTGGTCACGTTAATGCTTATTTCAGTATGGTTGAAACTCTCAAGGCCGAGGGACTTTACACCTTCATTGTCTCATCTGGTTTAAAAATGTGCCGCCAACTACGTGGGATTTTGATCGTCTACAAGAATCCAAAGCCGACTTCACAAATATTATAACGACCTTTGTAGACAGCATTGTCAAAACGTCTTTGCCTTTTGAAAATTTCTCTCTTTCCTGCTCCTCATGTCAAGCTCCACCACCAGCATATGACCCCTTACCGCTCTCTGCTGCAGCGCATTTCTCGCCATTTCTTAAATATCATGATTCATTTAAGTTGCAAGAACCGCCTTCGGGACAATGTCGACATTGTAAATCTTTTTTCAGCTCTCAGCATCTTATGCGCCGGGCTATATTGACTTCAACAGCTGCAACTCCATACCACGATCTTCAATTACATGATCTTATGCTAAATTTTCACTCACGACTTCAAGATGATCCTATTCTTCTTCATCCTTCAGCTCAATATCTTTTGAGCATTCCTCCTGATCCACGCGCTTCTAATATGACAACATTTTTTTTCCAATTTGTGATATGTTTTCTTCTCTACCTTGTCCAAACTCATCACTGGCCACACACAGGATCGTGTTTCAAACATTCTCGCGCAACAAATACCGACAAAGTTTGCCGATATTTTTTTCCACGGCCACGTAACGATGTCACCGAGCTTCACCCAACTGGCATTAACCTCCGTCGAGGTTTTGGCCATGAGTATATTAATAACTACAACGACGTCATTCTTTCAACATTCAAATGTAATCATGACATCCAACCACTCTTTGGAGGCGCAAATGCTGCAGACCGTATATATTACTCATGTCGATATACGACAAAGGATCAACACAAAGTCGATTGTGATATAGCATTGCAGATTGCAGCATTTGATTTGCGACAAACTCGTGAACAACTTGTAGAAGACACTTCCCCTCTCCCTGTTGATGCAAAAGCACGTCGATGAATGCCATCACAATTGTTTACATTAACCAATAAACAAGAAACTGCAGGTCCACTGTGTGCTTTATACATCCTCCGTCAATCTTGTGCATGTGCAAGCCACATGTACAAACTCATTCCCTTAAAACAGATGCTTAAACAAATCCTTAATGACCCAACTACTTTATGCACTGTTGAACAAGTCCAACATTCTTACACTATACTGCACCCCCTGGATGACTACATATATCGGCCGCCCAAATTGTCAGCCTTATGTATTTACGAATTTACTATGTTGTGCTCCACAACAAATAAAAATGACATCGGCGTCAACGACCTCGTGTTTCTCGGAAAACATCCTCTCTCAAAAGTGAAATGTTTATGCCGTCGTCATGTGGCATTCATTCCTAACATTCCACCGTCGGCTTGTATTCCTGATTCTACTGAGTGTCACACATTTGAAGCTAAAGAGTATCATGCACAACTAACATTGCTATTATTTAAGCCTTTTTGAACACTTGAAGACTTGCTTTCAGGTGCAAAAAATTGGCATTCTGCATTTTGTCAATTCTATGACGAAATGCCTCCTTTCACTTGCACTGTATATTTACAAATGCAAGATTTTTATGTTGCTCGTAAACGCGTGCATGAGGTACAAGTCCAACATCCTGCATATGCTATGCCTGAAGCTATTGTTCCGGTAAGAAAAGAGAATGAATCAGATGACGATGACAATGCTGAAATGTTACTGCCGAACTCTATTATGACGTATTTCATTGATAATGAAGATTCATTCCTCCATTCACCAAAGTTATTCACGATGTCCCTGAATGAACCGAACCTTTTTTCCTTCCGTTCCGCCTCAACCCCTAAAAATCGCATATAACCCTGCTTTTAAAAACAATTTCATAGCTTCATATACACGCCCTTCGATTAAAACGTATTATCAAACGGTCGACATTGATTCACCGATTCAAAATATTGTGAAACGATAGATCATTCCTAATATTCAATGTGTGCAAACATGGCCAAGAGCAACATCCTCCACAACAGATGTTGATCGTACTAAAAACGAACATAATTACATTCTCAATACCGATATTCGTCCAACAACTGTCGATTTGATCTCCAATGCATCGCAACCTCAAACCATGGCATTTCCACAGCTCACAATGCAATCCCCACCGGCTAACAAAGAATGCCCCACTGTTTCAGAAATGTCAAAACTGTTCAGTCTCAAACGACGACAACATATCGCTTTCGCCCTCGTTGCGAACGCTCTTTTGCAAACCTGGCAAAAATGCGCAAAAGACATTCCTTCTCTTCGTCCGCCTTCACTTGAAACAATCGAAAATGAACTCGCAACTGGACAATTACTGATGTTTCTAACAGGCGAAGGAGGAACAGGGAAATTACATGTTATTGATGCGATTCACGCATTCGCTCTTGCATGGCGGCATCTAAAAGCACTTGCAAAGACTGCAATGACAGGCAAAGCAGCCGTTGGTATTGCAGGAATGACATTTCACAGCTGGATTGGGATGCATTACCTCCAAACGCCTCACTCGTTTGATGAACGTGCGGCTGCTTTAAAAGACATTCCTGGTTTTCACAATGAACTCGATATTCTCGTTATAGATGAAATTAGCATGATGAGTAAACTTCATCTTATGTGATTAGACATTGTACTCCGTGTTGCACGAAAATTAGATCTTTTGTTTGGTGGAATCCATGTCATGTTAATAGGAGATTACTTCCAAATGCCTCTTGTATCTGGTGTGCCAATTTATCTCCGCCGTGTCTCTAAACTCGCCAACACCACATGGGACGATGAAGGCTTCCGGCTGTGGCGTCTATTTTCTACTGTTGTTGTTTTAGATGACTGCGTTCGATTTGCTTCGGATCCTCAATGGGGTCTGGGATGCTCCGCCGCACGAAAGGGCGTTTGGACTAAACAATTCGTCGATATAATAAATCGCAGAATTTTTTCAATTAATCCGCCAGCATTGATGAACATCATTCCACCTCAAACAACAGTTTATTTAACTCCCGACAATCAAACAAGGACACATCTCATACACACATATACAAAACATTTCTCGAAAACGCTTCCTCAATCACACTATCCTATACGAATACTTGCTGGTTTCGGCAAAGCTTTGCAGAACAAAAACAAGCAAGATATTCAATGCATCACGGGCTTGCCTGACAATCTCCTCGGTAGATATGCCCCATTTCTCGACATGTTCCCAACAATGCCAATCATGTTTACCCAGAATGTTGATCCACATTGTGGTATTGCTAATGGAACATTCGCAATACTGCATTCGCTACAATTTCCGTCGTCCACACAATTCCACTTTGTCCATGATAATGTTTGTGACTTCGATGTGCTCTTCCCTAACTATCCGCCCAACATCGCCTTTGTCACCCTGACCAAAACCAAATGCTCTCAAGCAGTCGGATTTACATTCCCACATACTGATCCATCTGTCGCTGACACTTATCCTGTTCTTAGACAACGGGCAAGACGACCTGTAAATGTCCAACTTCCGTCA
>BFEA01000862.1:13987-38143 GCA_003427395.1 Chara braunii | reverse complement strand
TCCTGCGATCCTGTCCTCCCCTGCCCTCCCCGCTCACCTCGCCTATCTATCCCGCCCCCCCCGCTACCCCGACAGCCACCCCGGCTGCGCTCTCCCCTCGCGATCCCGACAGCCATCTCGATCTCGCTCCTCCGTGTTCTCGTCATCCCTGGCCTCACCTCTCCTCCCCCCCCTCCAAGATCCTGTCCCCCTGCGAATTGGTCTGAGCTCATCACCCGCTGCATCCCGATTCCTCGCCTATCTATCCCGCTCCCCCCCGCGATCCCGACAGCCACCCCGACTGTGCTCTTCTCCTCCCCCCTCTAAGATCCACCCGCTGCATCCTGATTCCCCACCCTCGCTGCATCCTGATTCCCCACCCTCGCTGCATCCCGATTCCCCACCCGCCAGCCACCCCGACTGCGCTCTCCTCCCACGATCCCGACAACCATCTCGATTTCGCTCCTCCGTGCTCCCGACATCCCCCTCTAAGATCCCGCCTCCCCCTCTAAAATCCCGCCCCCTGCGAATTGGTATGAGCTCATCACCCGTTGCACCCCGATTCCCCACCCGTCCTTGCTCCCCGCTCTTCCTCTGCGAGCTCCCCGTTCTTCCTCTGCGATCCCGACAGCCACCCCCCGTGACCCCGACAGCCTTGCTCTCATATACTCCCGACATCCCAGGCCTCACCCCCCCCCCTCGCTCCCGACATCCCAGGTCTCACCCCTCCCGCCCCAATGATCCTGACTGCTCTCCTCTCACGATCCCGCGCTCCCCCGTGCTCCCCCGACGGCCTCTCATCACCCGCTGCATCTCGACTCCCCACCTGCCGCCTTCGCCCGCGACACCCCATCCACCCACTGCTCCCCGCTCCTCCTCCTCGATGCCGATAGCCATCCGCCTGTGCCCGCGATCCCGACACCCCCATCCACCCGCTGCCCCCCGCTCTCCTTCCGCAATCCCGACAACCATCCCCCGCGACCCCCCGAGCTCCCGACGTCCCAGGCCGTCCCCCCCTCCCCGAGATCTGTCAGCTATCTTGGGTTCCCCCCTCTCCCCTCTCCCCCGACCCCCCCTCCACTTTACGCTCCCGACTGTTTCCCCCCTCCTCCCTTCACTCCCTGCTGACGAAACTCACCCACCCCTCTCCTCCATCTCCCTTCTACGATCCTCCCTTCACGATCTCAACTGCCTCCCATTCTCAACTGTCCCTTTGTTTCATTAGATCCCCCCTTCCCTCCACGATCCTCTCTGATCTCCCCCTCCTTCCTTCACGTTCCCGACTGTCCCCCACTCCCTGCTGTTCAAACTGACCCACCCCTCTCCTCTCCCTCTCCCCTCTACGACCCTCCCTTCACGATCCCGACTGCCCCCCATCCTCAATTGTCCCTCTGCTTCAGGACGTGGGGCATCTCACAATGGTGAGCAACAGCATGAAGCCTCGCCATCAGCGAGCACATAAGAGACTCGATTCTATGCTGTTATACAGAGGGATAGTTAGACAGTATGCCCAGGGCCGCCTAATGGGGGAAGGGGAAAATGCCCCCAAGGACGACCGGACCCCGGATCAGATGAAGGTCGACACAGGGAAGGACCCGACGAATGACAAGGAGATAACACCCACTGATCCTCAACCGAGCTCATCCTCTCACGACTCGACTGCCAGGATCTGGGCAGAGAAGGTCCAAGAGCGGCCTGCCCTCGTAGTCGAGCGCAGGAAGGAGAGCCTGGGCGAGGGGGGGGGGGAAGAGTGGAAGATTCCTGTAAGAAACCTGACAACAACAGGAACCTTCTTCCTCTCCCGCCTCCTGGCCACCCCAGAGAACAGAATCTTGCAGCAGGGGGGCAAGTCGTCCATTGTTAGAGCACTGCTAGAGGAGGCTGTGAGAACAAGAGACCTCATTTACACCCGTCATGCAAGCAACTGGGCCTTCCACGACGACGCAGCCTTCAAATCTACAAACGATAAGGTCGGGTGGATTAGAGAACGATTAGCTGCATTCAAAGGATCTCCGACGAATGCACGTGAACGGTTCCTCATCCAACCGGCCTCGTCGTTTGTTATCACAGTCCTCTGTGTGGCAGAGGCGGACAAAAAAATGATGGACGGATGGAGATCTCTGCGGTGCGATAGATCTGAGGTCCGTATCTACCCATGGGCCCCTCCGAAGCCGCAACGACCGGAAGAGCGCAGGGAGCAATTAATGAGAGAACACTTCTGGGTAGAATTCCGACACATTCCGATCGAGATCCAGGCCGCCTTTGTCCAGGAGATCGTCGAGAAATATGACATAATTGATTTCATTGACCTGCTCCCTCCGCATGTGGCCCGGAGGGACGATTACTTAATGCTGGCCATAAATCTGGTTGATGAGCATGTTTTCTTGATTGACGATGTAATCCCCTTCTGTGTAGGGGGAAAATTGTATCGTGTTCATACCGCCCATAAACATAGACCCTGGTGTTTTAAGTGCCAGGCCTATGGGCACCTTTACATTGACACAACCTGCAACCGACATCCCTCACGTACTGCAAAACCCACAGGACGTCTGAGAAAGGACCCTTTAGACGGTCGACCCGGGTTATGAGGGATGGGTTTACATTGATATACCAGGGGGGCAGGAGGGGGAGGTAGTTTATTGGACATGGGAAGGGCAGGGGGACCCTCGGCCGGGGACACAACAACCTTCTTACTGGACCCCCCCCAAATCGTTGGAGTCACATTTGCACCCCCCCCCCAAGTTGAAAAAACAGGGCACTTGGGTGGCAGTCGGCAACAAGAAGAAGGAACCCCCGCAGAAGGAACTGGTGGAAATAAAGAAAGGAGCTGAGAATCAGGGTAACCGTTTCGAGTGTCTGAAAGATGGGGTGGAATTGATCCAGGAGACACAAGAAACCCAGAAGGAGGTCTCTACAGAAGAGGACCAGCCTAATGGGGAGGATCAGCCAACATCAGCTCAATCGAGCTTGATGATAGAAGGAAAGGTGACAGACAGTCGGTCATATACTCAGCCCATCCCAATAGCAGAAGAGCGCAATACGACAAAAAAGGAAAAAGGGAAGGATGCAACCCCAGAGAAACAGCATGGAACAAGGTTGAAACAGCAGGCAAGGACCCGGTCACCGCACCTGCTCGAACGACAACTGTCACATGCTCAACAGTCACAACCGCAAGGGGGGCAGGGCCAACAATAGGAACAACCAGATCAATTGGCGCCGGACTTCTGTTCGGACGCCTTTGGGGTGCAGCAAATGGACGTAGATACATCTCCCCCCCCGCCTGATGTAGAGATGGAGGAACCCCCCAAGGACCCATCGGACCCAGATGCCCCCCCACAAGAAATGAGCCTGGATCAGAAAATCCAGATAGTGGCGGATTGGATTCTTAAACATCTCCAAGCAGACTGCCCACACGAAGGAGAGGAATACTGGGACAAATCTTACGTTGAGTTAGTGGCACTCCTTAACAACAGCCCGTCTCTGAGGAACGCGCTCACCTCCGGCCCCCCTCCCCATTTAACTTGGGCGGAGGCATTTCAACGCATATTGGCCGTCGCTCGAGGACCGTTTCACCCGCCTCCGGTGGCGGAGCCTTCGGCTCCCCACTCACCTGAGACCTCGGGCACAGTGCCAAATGGCGGAAGGGGAACAACAGAGGAAGGGATGACCTCGCGAAGACTTAAGGTCCGACAACTCATTGAACGGGGCCTCTTCAAACTACCTCTTTCCAAAACCAACGGGGTGATGGTACTCCCCCTCAGAAAAGTGGAAGGAAGATGGGAGTTGGGTCTCTCCCCGGCGGGGGACTACGGGGACGTTACAAAGCATGGTTGGGAATTCTCGCTCCATGAGAAAGACCGTGTGGAGCAAGGCAGCGTGCTCTTTGACCAGATGTCAACCTTCATCCCCAAACACTACTTCCCGGGGGCAAAGGCAGGATTGAGGTTCGAGTTGTCTACTGAACAGATAGCGCGGAATGACTTATACCTGCTCTTTGACCCCAATAAAACTTCTAATCTAGGCTGGTTTAGCAATAATGCCCTCTTAGATCTGCAATGTGCCAAGATCAAAGCCAACGACTTCTGGTCCGAAGATGACGTTTGTCGATGCCTGTGTCGAATTGCACGAGCAAAAGTATTGTACATAGATAAATGGGACCTCAAGCATTGGCACCCACTATGACACACCTAAATGGATGGGAATCTCACGCTCAGGTATCCATTAAAGTGAGGATAGGAAGAAATGGATGACCTCGAAACATTATATTGTAGGAACTTGGCGTGGCGAAAATGCGTTAATTCGGCTGACTTAGACCTGCGCTCCATTAACGTTAATGGCCTGGCATCAAGCAAACCTGAAAAGCGAGAAGCTATTTGGGATCAACTCAAAGGAATTGGAGGCAGGCGATGGTCGGACGTAATCTGCATACAAGAAACCCATTTGTTAGACAACCCGGAGCATAACGGAGCACATAAGCAAATCTGGCCCCACACAGCCATTAGAGCACACGCCCCGAGACCCGGCTCAGCAGGGGTAGCAATCTGGGTCCCTCCAGACTCCAGATTTCAACCTGTCCACTGGGCAGTGGACGAAGAAGAGGGACGCTTGGCCTCTGTCCTGGGCATGCTGGAATTAGAGCTACTCTACATCATCTTGGGGAGAATCGGCATGCAAGTCCCGGAAGGCATCCCCTTGGTTTTAGCAGGAGACTTCAATGCCACCCCCGACAAAGATTTGGACAGATGGAAACCCCAAGAATCACCCTCCTTCACGGTGGCAGAGAATGAACAGATGATAGCCGACCTCTGCAGATCGCTTTTGGTCTTCGACACCTTTCGTCGGCTGTATCCCCAAGCGCAAGTTTTCGCATGCATACGCGATCATGACCCGACGCGTTTGTCCAAATCTAGGATCGATCTTATCCTATTATCCAACGATTTGGAAGGGGCTTTGCGATGGACATTGATTCTTCCACGAAGCCCGCACCCGGGGCTGGACCATAAAACCTGCGGCATTGTGCTAACTATGAGGAAAAGACCCGATCAAGGACCGGGCTTCTACAAACTTAACACTTCCCTGCTTAAGGACTCTTCCTTTTCACAGATGATCAGGCACGAATGGAACTTCTGACGTCAGCAGGGGCACCTTTTTGACTCACGTCTAACCTGGTTTAACAACGGCCTAGTTTTCCTCGCTAAGAAACACAAAGAATTTTCAAAAGCCAAGGCAGCATTACGACAATACCAAGAAATGACTACCCATAACGAACTAATAAGCCTGGAACAGCAGGTAGAGTCGCTACAACTTACTACTTCCACTCGGGAACCGCATCATCTTATCACAGTTATCCAAGACAAGAAAGACTAGCTCCTACAATTCGCATTACATAGATGGCAAGGGATTAGAATTCGAGGGAAAATGACCCATCTAGCACATGAAGCATCAATGGACACACAGCTCTTCTCAATAGTCACCGCTAGAGCTAGACGGACGACTATCGAAGCGTTTTTTGACCCAGAGAATAGCAACACTATCGCCACCGACACTGCACACTGTTCGTTAATCACCAGGAAATTCTTTAAACAACTGTATACCTCCCACATCCCATCCCCGCAGGAGGAAGCAAGAATCAGGGAATTACAAGAATTTCTCTCCTCAATGGACCGCTCAATTTATCCTCAGCAGCGAGACGGATTGGAGGAACCGCTCACAAAAGAAGAGGTATGGACTGCAGTTCTCCAAATGAAGGAAGAAACCCCCCCCGACATTGATGGGTTCCCCAAAGAGTTCTAAGAAGCCACATGAACTGACATGAGCAGCGACTTGTGGGAATACTATCAAGACGTATGGGAGGCTGGGGAAATGGGGGAAATTGTAGGAAAAGGGGTGTTGTCTCTCCTATATAAAAAAGGAGATAAAATGAACATCAAGAATTATAGGCCAATCACTCTGCTCACCGTAGTCTACAAAATGCTTTCCAAAACACTAGCCAACAGAATAGCAAAGGTTTTGGAAGACGTTATACACCCGGCCCAAACAGGATTCATGTCCAGCAGAAACATACAAGAAAATATCTTGCTGGTTAATGACGTGGTCCAATCGGCGCAACGAAATCGGGCAAATGCTGCCATCATCTTCATCGATTTCGAAAAAGCCTATGACCACGTGGATTGGGACTTCCTGGACAAATGCCTCGAGAAAATGAACTTCGGCCCCACGTTTCGACGCTGGGTTAAGATCCTACACAAAAATGCCACGACCTGTGTCCAGGTCAATGGGTCAGTGGCACCACCCTTTGAGCTCCAACGATCGGTGAGGCAAGGGGACCTGATTGCCCCATACCTCTTTCTGGTCATAATGGAAGCACTATCAGCCCACCTGAGAAAAAATAAGAATCTCTCGCGCATCAAGATAGCCAACATTCTGCAAGATGCGATCCCGATTTGTTCCCTGTTTGCAGACGACCTTACGATCATGATGGAAGCGACAAAATCTAACATGGAGGAGATTCAGCAGCTCATGAATAAGTTCTGTCTGCTGTCCGATATGGCTGTCAACTGGGGACAAAAAACAGTAGGTTGGTGGATGCACCATCAAGGGGGGGAGACCCCCGGAGAACCCACGAATCACGTGGCTCCCCCTCGATGACCCCCTGAGAGTGCTGGGGGCACAAATGACTGCCAGGGGAAAACTGACAACGAATGATGAATGGTTGGCCGGGCCAGCGAGAACCAAATTTGAAAAATGGAACAACAAACATACATCAATTTTTGGGAGAGCGCTGGTCATTAACAACGTAATCCTTGCCACACTCTGGTATAAGGCCATCTTATGGCCAATGAATGATGGGGGCCTTAAACACTTAAGCAACAGCTAGCGGCTTTCCTTTGGAGAGGAGACAACAACACTGCCCATGTGATAAGCCGGGTTGCATGGGACTCGGTGATCCAGCCCAAGAACAGAGGAGGTTTGGGAATCGTAGACCCAACCACGCAATTCCACGCCCTCACAATTCGCTGGATCCAGCACATTGTTTTCTCGCCTTTATCCCCATGGGTGCCCCTAGCCTAGGCCCAACTCGCGGACCTGGCCTCGGAATCCCCACCAGCGATCGACCCTCGGGTGTGGTTAGAGGACAGGTACTGGAAGGTGCCTAGGAAGTATCGAAACGGAGATCCTGCTGACAAACACTGGGTGCGCCTTCTACATACCTGGAGGAGACTCCCCCCCCCCGATCGTCCTGTGCCAGAAAGGTGGGAAGAAATATTCAAACAACCCCTCTTTGGTAACCGCCTAATCACGGACTCCGAAGGGAGGGTGCGGTGCAGTTCAGACGCTCCCTTGAAGGGATGGGTTAAACACGGGATACGGAGAGTGGGGGACTTATGGGACCAGAAGACAGGGACTCGGAAGAACACAGAACAAATGCGAGCCTGCCTGCGGTACTGTCACCTTACCGAGATAGCACTAAATGACCTCATCGACGGTTTCCCCCTCCATTGGTACACCACCCTCATAAAAGGCCCCTGCGTGAAGGAGGGGGACTGGGTGGGGTTGCCTGACCGTATTAGGGAAGTGGGGAAGGTGCACATGACTGATCCATCTCGCATATTAATAGAAATCTTTTCCATCCAAAAGGACGATGGGTTGCAATGAAACCAACAACCCTTTGAATGGAGGGAGAGAAAAGGGGTCTATCGCATCAGGATCATAGAGGAAGAAGGCCACCCAAAGGTGTACTGCCCAATGACCGCGATTGAGGACCTCCCCCTGGACCCCGACGAATGGAAATGGACCTGTGGTACCAGGCTTGGGAAAGAGGGGGCAGTCACATTGTCACTATATAAGCTTAAAATTAAGTCGGTCTACCGTATGTTAAGACCCAAGAGGAGGCTGCGAGAGACGGTGGAGGATAGATGGTACAGGCATCTCAATATCGACCGCAACCTGCTCAGGCCCATTCGATGGTTCGCACAGTATAACTGTAGACCGACCAAAATCTCGGCACTCCAATGGCAAATAGAACACATATGTTTACCTACTAACGACTGGCTTATTGACCATACCAGGCTTGAACAACAAGGGAAGGCGCTGCCACGGTGTCGTAAATGCCTCCGGTGCTTCCCTGGAAGAAGGCGGGCTGAAACCATCGAACATATCTTCCTGCAATGCCCGACGTCTGTACTCTTGTGGAGAACGTGGGATAGGATCTGGCGGCRTATTGTTCCTGAGGTAGRATGGCCATKGGATTGGAGGGCTATACTCCTAGGGTACTACCCTCAGATCCGGGAGAGCAGCTTTGCGGAGAACATGTTCAACCTGGGTAGAAGGAGCGTTCTATGGACTATATGGTGGAAGAGATGTATCCTCGAGAGAGAAGGAGCGCAGGTGGCAGAGGGAGAAGCTATGGAACAAATCAGGGAGTTATTCCAATATGAAATTGCATCCCAATGGAAAGCTGTTAAGGACAAGCTCGATCAAATGCACAACCGGAGGGGCATACACAAAGCCATCTCTTGGTTCGGCAAGAAATGGTTGAGAAAGGACCGGGAAGGACGGGTGGCCGAGGTAAAGTGGTCCAGAAGTGTCCTGTCTGAAACGGGGTCACAAGAGGATCCCAGGCTAGAGATAGAAAGGGACTACCGATTGGTCTTCCATGATTGGACTAATGTGGACCCGGGTGAGGTGCTACGGCCAGCCCAGGACTTCACGGACCCCTTTCCCCCCCACCCACTCTCGTTAGCAGAAATCCTGCTGCCTACAGAACCTCCTGGTCTCCAGCACCATGCCAGATTCCCAGCACTGTAGCGATTGGCTGATCTCACTTTCGCTCTGGTGCTCCATCCTGGTCTCCAATTTTCAATTTCCTTTCGCAGGCGAGTTGGCACAGGTTCTTAAGCTGTTTACCACRGCCTGTACTCTGGTCGATCAGCCTGTGTTTCAGTATGCTTCTGTTGGTGCTTCAGTCACCGAGGCTCTCGTCAGTCTTCTCAGTTTTCTATTACAGTAATTAGGCCGATCTTGGCAAGATCCTAAGATAACCTGTTCGATACTGCAGCCCCCCAGTGCCCCCCCCAACTCCCGACCCCGCTGCCGATTAGAGTACATATGGAAGCTGTTTCAGGTTTCCAGCGCATTGGCGCCTTTCCTATTTTTTTTCGGTGCAGAAAGATGTATTCATGGGACGCTGGACCCGCTCCCCACCAATAGATGGAGCGGCCCGCAAAAAAAGGGACGCTATGAGGACAGCAGGTGGAGCACAGGACCTAGGGGAGGGGTACTGTTTTGTACAGAGGTAGTCTTGGGACGCTGGGCCCGGTTCCCAGCAGATGAGGCCTCCCACACCATTCTCAGGAATACTCAGTACTCTTCAGTATTCTTCTGTATCTCCGTATCTCTCCTAAGGATTTCAGCTAATTTCAGNACTCTTCAGTATTCTTCTGTATCTCCGTATCTCTCCTAAGGATTTCAGCTAATTTCAGCCTATTTCACGGCAGCCTGGTTTTCTATTGCTTCAATCGGCGCCATGAGGGTAGTGGGTGAATGGCAGAGGCTAGGGGATGGAGAGGGACTCCACCGGTGCCCCCCGGTGGCCCCCCCCCCCAATACCCGGCCCTGCTGCAGTTTAGATATGGAAGAGTAGAATGGAGATGGGACGCTGGACCCGGTTTCCAGCACCATGGCGTCACTCTCATTGATGTACAGTGTGGCAAAGATATATTTTTTTGGGACGCTGGACCCGGTTTCCAGCAGGTGTTGCTCCCCACCAATAGATGGAGCGGCCCGCTAGGCAAAGCCTCAATCCCGGTGGTTCTCTTACCACCACCAGGATAGTGGTCTTGCACAAGGGCCTTTCAAAAAAAAAAACAAAAAAAAAAACGGCTCTGCTGGAAACCGGTTCCAGCGTCCCCTAGAGTTAGCATACAAGGTTACAGTTGCCTCTAGCTGTGGAGCTGCCCCTCCAAAGCGGGACAAGCTCCCTTCACAAAACAACACCAAGTAGACTGGGCCTGCAGGGAAAGGACTAGATCCAACCTTTCTAAAAGGAGAAGTCTTCCAAAAAGCTGACCTCCCCAGCCCCTTGAACTCTCAGATCTTGGTCTGTGAGTTCGTCCCACAGGTGCTTGGAAACTACGAAATTACCGTTGAATGTGACTGTGATCCATGGGAAAGGCTTGGCCCACCTGGCCTCCATGTCCCGCTTCGCCTCCTGGTGGGAGGGAAACCGGGACTTTGTCTTCCGCCATTCTGCTGCAACCAAGGATCTGATTGCGTGTTTGAATTTGTTTCTGATAGTCCACTGGCACCAGTGTGTATCTTTGAAGCGTCGTTCTCTTCTGGTGAGCCACAGCATCCAGAAACCTGTTGTTCGGAATTTATTGGCTATCGCCGACTTTTGATCTCTAGAATTGCTGCCCAACATGATGAAGTCTTTGGTCCATTGGACCTCTGGGCCATACGCCATAAACCACATTCTGCTGATCCAGTCCCAGAAACCCCTGGCAACCACGCACTCCCACCAGAGGTGAGATGAGTCTTCCAGAGACTCCTGTGGACACTCATCACAGAGTGGGTTAATCTGCATACCTTTCTCCAGGCACCATGCTGCAGTAGGTACCGTTTTGTGGAGGTGCAACCACTGTAGGCCGCCCAGTCTTGTCTCGAGGGTGCTCAGAATCAGGGTTGTGAAAGAGGTTACCCACTGAATGTTCAGTCCGGGGTGGGGAGCCAGTGAGTCTCTCTTCTTCCAGGGGTTCAAGGTGCCCATCTTGAGTGAGGTTGCCTTTGATCGCAGAGCGTACCCAACCTTCGGACAGTAATCCAAAATGGGGATTACTGTTGTTCTGGCTGATTCGTCTGAGTGGGCCCAGCCCACTTTTTGCACATCAATCCTCCAGTCTTCCTTAGGTTGGCCATTCATCAAGACAGAGTATTGTGTCCTTCCTTTACAGATGCTCGAAATAACTTCTACCTCCCTCCAATCTTGAGGGCCCTGCATTCCTTGGTTGTTCTCAACTTTGAACAGGTACTTCTCCCCCTGTCTCCAGGTGGAAGCGGAAGTTGTCTGATCGGTGCTTGATTCAACCAGAAGGAATCTGGTAGGATCTTTGCTGTCAGACCACCATGAACCTGGGGTCTTCTTTTGAGGAGGCTCCTTCAGCAGGGTAATCCATTCCTGGGGGATGGCTTGTATGAGCTGAAGTCTTTTGCACTCGACGTTCCGAAGGCCATGAAGCTTGGTCCTTAATTTCCCCAATGGAATCCAATCTGCTGTATCAACGTCCCAGAGGTGGCACACCAGCCAGATACCATTCTGCATCCATTTTTTCCAAAGTTACCCAATTTGTTAGTAACTGAGAAAGTGAAACCAGAGGGGTTCGTGATCAGGGAGTTTTCACATAGGCAAGATTCGAGAACATCCCTCCTATTGAAGGGTTTGGAAAGTGCATGCGGGAGGAGGCGGCTCCAAGATTTCAGGATGGGCTTCCAGGTAGTGAGCCTGGAGGATGTCACGAACGGGTGCATAAGTAGTGCTTGCCAGACCGCTTGGGGGTCTTTGAGTCCCCAGTCCCGTGCCAAGGCCGCTTGGGCCAAGATCATCCAGGGCTGGACTGTCGTGGCTGAGAGAAGTCTTACTGGCCATTTTGAAAGGAGGGCGTCGTTCTGTTTCTCAGGGTCCAGAATACCCAAGCCCCCCTGTGCTTTTTTTTCTGTTATTTTCCACCAGGCTACTTTGTTAATGCAGGAAGGTAAGCTGCTGTCTCCCTTCCAAAGGTATTTTGTGAGCAGTTGTCTAATCAGTTGGGCAGATTTTGTGGGAAGATGTCTGAATGATAAAATATACCAACATGTTGACAGGATAGCACAGTTAATAATCAGGGCTCTGCCAAAGAGGGACAGGTAACAGTTCTTGGACCTACTGGTACATGCGTCTCTAATGCGTTTTTCGATGATACAAGCCTGTTCGTTGCTACTATCACTGAAGGAGATAAGTATGCCCAAGTATCTCTCAGACTCGGCGCTAGGCTTGGTTTTAATTCCCAGGTCTAAGGCCAGGGGGGCGTCATTCAACGTCAAGGCTATCGACTTGTTCCAGCTTATCCTCATCTCGGAGGCTATCTCGTACGTTGATAGGCATTCCTTGAGAGCTTGAAGTGACGCCGGAGAGTTTTTTGAAACTGCTGAGAAGTCATCGGCCAGGGCCGAGACTTTTAGCTCATAATGTGGTGTGACTTGTAAGCCCTTATAAGCGGTATGAGATCTGATCATATTCAGAAGTACCTCCAACTGGATCACGAACAGGGATGGGGCCAGGGGGCAGCCTTGCCTGAGTGACCGTGAGATAGTAAAGGACTCCGATAGGAGGCCGTTAACTACCACTTTCCCATGAGAGCCATGATATAGAGCGTTAAACCACTTCAAGAAGTTGGGGACCAGTCCTACCTTGAGTAAGACTTCTTGAACAAAGTACCAATTGACCCGATCATACGCTTTCTCAAAATCAATGAGAATAATAGCGGTATTGGAGTGTGTGACTTTGATCTGGTCTATGCCCTGTGTTATGGTCATGACGTTGTCTAGTACTAGGCGGCCCGGGACGAATCCAGACTGTTCCGGGGCAACCAGTCTCGTCATGTACGCAGAAAGTCTTCTTGAGAGCGTTTTGGCCAGGATTTTCCCTGACACGTTGAGTAGTGAGATGGGCCGGTAGTTCCTGACGTCCGATCTGTCACCTTTCTTGTAGAGGAGAGTTATGACCCCCTCCGTTGTCCGTGTGCCAAGCTTACCGCCCATCAAGGTACTGTTGAACACCCTGAGTAGATCAGGGCCGATCAAGGCCCAGAACTTCTTATAGAATTCGATGGGGAAGCCGTCTGGGCCCGGGCATTTGCCTCTGGCCATACTCTTCATGGCTGCTGTCAGTTCAGACCAAGTGATCGGTTGATCTAACTGTTCCTGTTCGTGAGTGGACAGAAGTCTACTAGTGGAGTCCCATAGCATGTGTTCCAGTTCCTGTGGGACAATTGGGTCACTTGGGTCTTTCTCCGAGGACAATATTTTTTTGTAAAATAGCCTGACGTAGTCGCATATACTCTGAGAGTCTTGTGCTTTCCGGTATGAACGGTCGGTTGGGTGGGACAGTTCGGTAATCAGATTAGACTTGTTGTCCTCCTTTTTTACCGAGAAAGTCTCACTGTTCATTTTGTCTTTGTGTAATATGTTATTAATGCATTTAAATCGGGACCAAGACGCGTGTTTCTCTATTTGGATGTTTTGCCATTCCTGCATCCACATGGACCTGCATAACAGCCAATGACTGTCTGTGAGGTTAGAAAACCCAATCTCTCTTCAGCCTTTTCTGTTTTTCTGCGCAGTTTGATTTCTTCATAGTTCCTGTTGGCAGCTTTGACCCGCGAAATTGTTTGCAGCATGGCCGACATAAAGTGGATTCCTTTATCGAGCCAGTCACCTGCAGTTGGGTTACGGGGGGAAGCACTTCTCCATTCTTCCCAAAAATTCCATACCCACTCTTCCATATTGGGGTCGTTCATAATTCTCATATTCAGTTTGAAGGTACCTCTGCCCCTCTTCAGGTCCACCCCCATGTCCACCAAGATGGAGACGGGTTTGTGGTCCGAGATGGGCTCCGAATCCATTAGCGCTTGTGAGATCAGTGGCATGGTTGCTTCGCTAGCTAGAATGACGTCCAGCCTGCGGGAGGTAGCTGGTTGGTTATTGTTCGTGGTTGATGAGAACCATGTGTACTCCTTTAATGTGGGATGAAGCCGATGGAAGGGATCAAAAAGACCGTGCTCCACTAGAAGTTCGTTAAGGGCGATGGATTCGGCAGGGTGTGCGAGTGGGGAAGTGGAATCCATTGTCTCATTCAATACCGTGTTCCAGTCTCCCCCTACCAACAGATGCTCAGTATGGGGTATGACTGTGCTCAAAGACTGGAAAAAACTAATCTTGGATGAGTGGTCTGCAGGAGCATAGACTGAGACTATGCACCATGATTGATTGTTCACCTTTAATGTGAGTTTTGCCCATCTTCCCTCGTTGACTGTCTCAATGTCAGAAATAGAGTCACTCAGTGAACTGTGAACCAAAATTGCTACCCCGCCCTTGGATCCGTCGGCGGGAGACCATACTTGCGGTCCTGTCCACCATGAGCCCAAATCTTGTATGCGGTCACAGTTCAGTTTCGTTTCTTGCAGCAAAATAATCCGAGCCCTTTGTTTGTGAATCCAAGATTTGAGCCGGGCTCGTTTATATTTGCCATTCTTATCCACTAGTCCTCTGACGTTCCATGATGTGATCCTAACCTTAGGCTCCATCCGTCACTCCGGATGGTGCTTGCGGTTGGATAGGCACCGTGGCCGAAGAGGGGGCTGTAGCCGCTGCTTGGAGAACAGCCTTGTCCCATGGTGTTCTGAGGGCGTCTGCGAAAGACTTGGAGAAGAGCCTCCTATCGGGGTGGAGGATGTCATTTATCTCAGTGACAATCTCTCCTCTGATTCCATCCCCCAAAATTGGGATTTGTCTCTCCTCACTGCTGGATTTGAACCAGCTGAGCGGTGCCCAATAAAAACCTTCACTGGCTTTCTGAACGTCTATGCCCAGGGCAGGGTGTGTGTCCAGACACAGTGCATGAATAGGATAAATCCTCCATGAGGCTCCGATTTTGTTGAGCTTGATCAGTGGCTGATTTGGTATAGGCCTTACCGCGAACTTATTCTTCAGGAGTTGTGCTCCAAGATTGAAGAGGGCGATATGGTCAGGAGGCGCGTGGAGGGAGGCGTACGGAATATTGTAGCCCCCCTGCGCGTTCACCTGAAGAAGCACAAATGGACCTTGGTTGGTGTTTTTGAAGAGCAGGGGGATCCCCACCTGCACATCTGATGATTCCCCCTTTGATGGGGGTTGATCCCCTGCAGGAGCATCCAGGTTTTCTTCGAACGCATGTGGGTGGGTCCTATTTGGGGGAATGCCTGCAGTATGCACAGCCATGTCCGCTTGAGGCTGGTCCGTCTGAGGTTGGTGGGGCAACCCAGGAATGAGCGTCGTCCCTCCTACCACCCCTGCGGGAGGAGGGAAGTCGTCTGTCCCTCCACTCGGTTGGGGTGGTTTACTACCTCTGGTCTCACCGGAGTGAGTGGGGCTCGGGTCTTTGCGGGAGTCAGAGTTGCTGGCCGTGGTAGGGTTTGCACCCTGCCATTGCTGCATCTTCTGAGCCCACGAGACCCTGCTTTGGCCCTTTGAGCCCTCAAGAATTACAGAGTGTTGGCCCGAGGATGAGGGAGTATGCTGAGCTGTCCTTTCCTGATATAACAGGCTTTTGGCCTGTTTGCGGTTCCGGGCCCCGCCTTTGGAACTCGCTGCGTGTGGAAGAAGATTTGTGCTTACCCATTGAACTGGGACTGAGGCATTCTTCGCGTCGTGTCTTGAGTCTTGACGTGAGTTCTGTCGTGGGGTGGGTCGTCTGTCTTGTCTCCCCTGTGGTTGTGCTGGCGAGGCCAACTGAAAAGCTGAACCTGCTGCACTGAAGGGGATAGGGATAGTGCCCTGACCCAGGCCTCCCTCCAATGGAGAGGGGTGCATGGGCCAGGCTGACGCTTGGTTACCCTGCTGGTTATCCATTGTCGGTTCGATGCAGAGACATCCCTCTGGAATTCTGATGTACCTATTGCAGCCCTTGCACCACTGGTGGTTGCTGTTAACCAAGTCCCCTGTCAGTAGCTCAGAGCCTATGAAGACTTTGAGGGTTCTGACGAACTTGGCTTCTGCATCTGGATGGAGCTGGTATTTAAGGTTACCCAACTTCAGATCAATTGGATCGCTGACTACATCAAATTCCTTTATGATCTTGCCCGTAACCTTTTCTATCCCAGATTTGATGTAAAAAGAGGCGTTGATCGGGAATCGGGTCGCCATGACCCTGTAGGTCTTCCGTTTTTCCTCATCACGGTGTTGAACCCATTCCGCGCGAGGCATCCACGGACGGAACAAGATTCTGTACGTTTTGTTCCTGTCCACAAATCTTTCCATTCCCCTGTTCAGTAGGCCTTCTACAATCTCTGGGACCTTAGCGATGTAGGTGAGTTGGATCTTGCTCTCAATGTGAGCAAGACCTCGATGGGTCATGAGCTTCCCAGGGGGAAGCAAAGCATCTTCTATCGAACGGATTAACTCAATTTTCCTGTCGTTGGTGAAATTTTTGGCTTCACCTTGAAACAGAACGGCCACTGCCATATTTTTCAGGAATTCTTCCTCTACTTCCCGAATGCATTCATTTGGGCGTATCTCCAGACAACTATTTTCTTCGTCCAGAGAGGTTTCGATGAATTCTGACACGTCCTGGTTGACGTGGTTGATATACCAACCACCCACCAGGTCGGCTAAACGAGAGACCTCTGTGTCTGACATCGTGGATAGTGCAGACGGGGGAGTTTCCACATCGATCGGGGATTGTTCCATGGCCATAGCAATTTCGCTGGAATGTTGGGATTCTATAGGAGTGAAATTAATATTCCGAGGAGCCGGTTCCGACCTCCAGTCCAGGTGAGCTGCTACTAGCGGGGGCAATATCAAAACGTTCAAAGAATGGGGTGCGTTGCCCGATAGTAGAAAGAATAATTGATAAATAAATGATAGTTACTTTAATAATCTTTTCCATTTAATTGCCACAAGAATTGGGTCAGAATCTCCTAACAGTAAGGTTATTCATCGTGATGGGGAAGTGGCCGTAGTAGATGCAAAACGAGTTAGAAAAAGAATCTTCCGCGGGGCGATGGTGAAAGTGAGAGGAGCCTAAGTTGTGAAACAACGAGCAGCCTCCTGACTTGCCCAGAGTGTGCGGCTACCGACGTCGAACTATCCGGGGGGTTCGACCGGTGAGGGTGCGTAATAGGGTTAAGTCCCCGGTGTGGAGAAATCGGAGAAAGGGGGGGGCAAAATGGGGCTGGCCTGTGTAGCGAAGATTAGACTTACAGTAGGAGAGGGAGGGTAGTATGGGAATTATTAGTTTAAGCCAGGGCAGAAAGGGCAGTGTAGTAGTGCGGGATGGAAGGGCGTGCGGTGTCGGGGGGTAGGGAATGATGGGATGTCGGAGGAATTTTCGCCAGAGGGGGGGGGGGGGACAGAAAGAAAAAGGAAATTGTTGGGGAGGAGTGTTCAGTGATTTCGGTTGCGACAAGTTGTGCAGAGGAGGGAGGGGCCCGACAGAGTAAGATACTGTAGCGACCAGTTTGGTGAGGAGAATTACCAAGAATAGGGTGGACCGTAATGTATTTTGGGGGGTTGGGAGAAGGGAGAGGGTAGGGGTTGAGATCCGAAGTTACTATTTAAAGGAGTGGCGAGGCAGTGGAGGAAATCATAATTGGGATTGTGAGAGAGGACAAGGGAGACTAATGCTGGAAGAGAGAAGGGGTTAGTCCAGTGATACCTGTATCTGGCCATGAAGCGAGCACCAATACGACCTCCATTGTATCGAAGCAAAGTACTTGATTCCCAATGAAGACGGTAGATAGGCCGCTGAGAGTAGTAACGTTGTAGCGGAACACCTGTCCTCGGCGCTACGTTGGTAAAGATGGGTAAAGATTGGCAATAGCTCTGTTCTCTCTGTAAGAAAGCAGGTGCGACTCGTGTGGGATCGACCACCACACTCCCAATCCCGACAGGCGAAAACTGCTCGCTTGCCTTAGTTGGGGCAGGGGGTTTCTCCTTCCACTTCACTGTGGCAGGAGAGGTTGGCGATGGCAAATGATCGTGGTAACTCAGTTACCATGCGACGGCGCAGACATAATCGGAAAATTAACGCAGTGTCGCTGGAGCGCGCGCCGGTCCCCCCACTCGTTTCGTTTCTTCTTCTGTTCCTTCTTTGATTTTTTGAGCTGCCTTCTCCTCATTAGGGGACACCTTTTTTTTTTTTTCTCTTTTTGAAAAACTAACTCTGAATTTCGAGGAGAAATAAAACCAAAACAAATAAAGAATAAATGCCAACATTATGAATTCATCTACTGACCTCCGATGGTTGGGCATTATTTGGCAGTCTTGGCATTTGGGGAGCGATGCGGAGAGGACCTATGTTGCTTGTTTGACAACTGTTGACGATTGATCTGACAGATAAGGAGTGCTAATCCCTTTTTTTTTTTTTTTATGGGAATAGAGCCCATAGGTTGGTTGTTGTAGAGGTGGGATTTTTTTTAATAACAATAATAATAATAATAATAATAATTATGATTATTATTTATTTATTTATTTATTTATTTATATATTTATTTTGAAAACCAGTCTTGCCGCTAGGGAGGGTGATACGAGAACCCCGCCCTGGGGTGTGGTCCCATTAGCAGTCGGATAGGTGTGTGGCCGATCCAGTGTGACACTGAGTGGCAGCGGCCTGACAGGTTCATTACGAATTTCAGGGGTGAGAAAACAAGAGAAAGGCAAAAAAAAAAAAAAAAAAAAAAAAAAAAAAAAAAAAACAGAGACGGCCCACTTGAAATCACGGCAGAGTGTTTCCCAGCCATCAGAGTGGTTACAAAAACAGTGAACAAAGTAACCGCCACATTTTCTGGAATAAACTCGACTTCTGACAACAGTGATCTTGACACCCTCCATATACTCCCTGATTGAAGGGGCTCCACCCAATGAGATAATTGCACAACAACAAGCAAAATACTGAAAATCTTCTATCCAGTGGGCCTATGGCCGACCCTTCTCTCTTCTGGGGTTGGCCATGCCCCCAACCGATTGAAAAGATTTTGGCGGGAAGCTTCCTTTGCACCGGCATGCCCAGTGTTAAGGAGAGGAGGAGGGGAACCAAGATGTCCTTACTTTTTCGGGTAATACATGTAAAATACTAACCGTGGGATCACCAGTACTGCACGGCAGGATTTGGGTCACTCCACTGCCACACAAACTCTTTTCTATTCTATCCAGTTGCTAGTGGGATCATGCCCCAGGATGCTCCAGTCTATTGTCCGATGGATATAATAATTCTATCATGTGGTACTAGGGGTTGTATGTGACGTACCAGCTTCGGGACCTGTGCCATCTTCCGGACCCCTCCCCTCCCCTTGTTTCTTTTGAATCAAAATGTGTCTTGCTCGGTCCCAGAAAACCCCTCTCTGTTTTTCGAATAAAGGTACCTTGCTGAGACCTGTATTTTTGTCAGCACTAGTAATTTTTGAAATTCCGTCCTTTTTGTAATTTGGAAATGCATGGGAATTACACGCGCCTTAGCGAGCGCGCTTGAAATTTGGCTCGACGGTTAGGAATTCCAGAATTAACGGAACTCGACTCATGAATTTTCTCGGCCTCGACATGGAAAACTCTGGGATTTTTGTAGGAATATGGATAGACGTAGGACTTTCTTTCTTTTCCCGCGCCTACTTTGCGCGCGGATATAGTGATTTCAATTTTTTAATTAGCATAGGGCTTGGAAAAACTGCAACTATTTCGGTGCCCATTTTCTTTCGTTGTGTTGGCGCCATGCATACGAGCTCCCTCCTCCTTCCTTCTCGCGCTCCTCTCAACGCCCTCCCTCACGCGCACATGCTTTCTCGCTCCCTCCCCCTGTAACTGTTTTTTTTCTCTCCTTCCCCGCGCGCGTCCTTTTTCTCTTTCCTGATTATTTAAATCTTGGATCCGTTTCGAGCTATCCTTCGCACCCTTCTTCTTCCCGCTAAAAAACCTGTGCTCGAAAACCCGGTCGATCCTCTCTTTTCCCCATCTAGCCAAGGAGAAGCGTCGGGTAAGAGGAGATCCCTACTACGCGACAATGCTGATTGGTTGAGATCGGACTTTGAGAGATTAACATGGCTTCCGACAAGCGATTACCCTCAAGCCCTCCCTCGCCCTCTTCTGCCCCATTCTTCATTTTTCCCTTCACCTATCTCCCTTCTCGCAACTATAAATTCAGCAAGCGCGTCCGCAAAACTCTTTCTCAACTCGTCAGCTAGCTTCCGAGAAGCAGTGGCTAGATGGTGTGCAGTGCGAATCGAAAAGTCTCGACGGGCTGACTATAGACTGGCTGGCTGTGCGCCTGATCGCCACGATGGACTGTGGGATCGGGGCAAGCCCGCGCAGAAACTAAGTCGGCGGGGTGACAATCGCAATGGTGGAAGGTGGCACGTGACGGTCGGGATCGTCCGTGCATGTCTGAGGTTAGTGATCAGAGTTGGATGGATGAATGACCCGGGGCCACGATGAAACTTTACGGCGGATGCGCCTCCTTGTCTTAAATCTATTCTTTGGTGTGGGTACAACTCCACGGTAGTTAAGCCGGAAATTCTTTTTCATCTTCGAATTTCTGTATGATGTTCATCCATTTTTTTTTCCATCCGTTTTGCACTTCTTCCCCCCTCCCCCCCACCTACCTTAGGATATGAATGGCCATGTATGCTTGTCATGTAGTGATTGTCTGATGGGCCGACATTTTGATTAGCCATGGGATAACGGGGCAGGGGTGCAGAGCACACGGAGAACTGAATGATGCATGGCTGCCATTTTCACGCCTTCCGCGATGAGTAACCACAAATGAAGGTAGAAACACTCGGATGAGGAGACTGTCGCTGATGGACTGGTCTTGATTAGGCCGAAGAGTTGTTGCGAATGGAATGCATAAGAATGGTCGAGTTATTGGCAAGGGCAATGATGTTGGGATTTTGTTCGAGAATGCAAGAGTGTTTAGATCTGTTAATGATGTGATTGCGGGAGAATACCCCGGGATCTTCAATCCAAAATACACTGTGCATGCCGTTTGCAGCTTGCCCTTGCCCGAAAGGCGATCTATCCTCTCAGAAGGAAAAAGGGTGCCGCGTGCGGCCTGCATGCATGGATCACTTGATGTGAGTACTGTCCCCACGGTTTCCGTATGAAAACTCCTTGGCAAAACCATTAGATCTTTACGAATGCTCTCTCTCTCTCTCTCTGAACTACCCTTGGGGAGATAAAGGAGTGTTCTCACTTTGCTTCGTCTGTCTAAAGTGAATAAAGGCGACGACCGAAAAAAACTGAACGATAGGTTGTGTATTTTCGATCATCGCGATTGTCGGATTAACGATGAATGATTGAGACCGACCCTTGCGATTGAGTGAATTGCCATGTGGATTGACGGCCTCAACCCGACTGGGCGTCGGCCTCTCGTATCCCCGCCACGCCCCTTCCCGTACAATGAGAAAAGGACACGTGTATGCTAGTGGGACGTACGAGAAGCCGTCGCCAAGATCGACGACAGATACTATTTTCCTCCTGAAACTCGGTGCTCAGGGTTTGTTGGTGCTGACTTTGTCATTGTTGATACACATTTTCCGCCTTATTCACTGCTATAGCCGTTTAATGAGTTGATCGTCATTCTGTGGACGGCAGTGGCACCCCATTGGCCTAACACTCCGTGCAGCGATTGTTGCCGCTTCGAGCGTTACCAATCAAAAGGCTTCCACTACCGAGTACGGAGTGAGGACGAACATAAGGAACGAGCTACGTGGCTGAGACCCTCCACGTCAGATTCTGAGTTATGCAATGAGCTGCGTCGGGACTTGATCCGAAAGCGAGACACCAAGTGCGTCCCCGCTCCCTTTCACGCGAATCGGAGAGAAACGGCCCGATGGGAAGTTCAACGATACTTTTTGGATTGAACTTCCCTGCGCTGAGCATCCCGCGCGCGCCTTTTTCTCCCTTGACACCCGCACAGTGACGGACCCTCCCTTCTTACTAAGTCGGGCCGGCACCGCGGATTTCAATTTTGTTCGTGTCCCCACACTCAATTTTCCAAAAATCCTTGGCACACCCCATCTCGCTGTCCTTCTGGGGCCCCCTTCCGCAATTTAAAACACTCCGAACGGAAGACAGCGCAGGGCGTGAGGTCGCGCGTCACATGTACCCCATGAGAACTGGAAAGGAGGCAATTAATTAAACCCCCAGTATCTCCGAAAGTCACGGCCATATAGATAGGAGCGCCCAAATTCATTCAAGTGGAAACGACTCTGCTTTAAATTTTTATTTTTTTCCAATGGGCTATATATGGTTGGGGTGCTGGTGGTTCAAAGGAGGGGCAGGTGGAGCAAAATGCCAACCAGTGGAAAGAATGAGCAGTAGAGTTTTGGAATAATTTTCCTACAACGACTTTTTTTTCGTTTTTCGACTATTTTTAAGGGCCATCGCATTAGTTTCTGGCGTTTAACTTATGGTTATACCTGCTAGAAACCCAGTTCATTCTGTTTTATTTCTCATTAAAATTTTAGTATTACTGTATTTTGTAATACCATTCTGGCACTATGTGATCTGGGGCCAAGTCCCACTAGCAGCGTTCAGCTACCTCAATGCCTGAATCTGGACGTGTTTGTGGAGACGTGCAGTTCAGGAAACTCAACACCATTTCTGCACATCTCCGCAAAAGCGTCCAGATTCAGGCATTGAGGTAGCTCAACCCTGCTAGTGGGACTTGGCCCCTGGTAACTTGGGTGCAGTCAAGATCATTTTCAGTTTTAAGTCCACTCCAGGCATCCTTCGAATACAACACATCCCTACCCGGCCCTAAAGCGAGGTTGGATACATTCACGATGGTCCTTCGTTTTGGAGCAGCATTGGCTAAATGGTGACAATAAATGCATTTTCAAACTGAGGGCCTCGTTCGACACTCCTTGGGGCGTCCTCGAGGCTGAAGGAAGTTTCCTTGGGGTTTTTCAAGGAAATTCCTGCCATCGTTCCACCTGTCCTTGGGGACGTCGCCCGAGGACATTTCCTTCGAACGATGTCACACAAGAAAGAAGAAAAGGAAAAAACAATCAAATGTGTTTGAGGCCTTCATCCAATAGGGTGCCGCCAGGATCCAGATTCTCGGTTGTAACGTCTCTCTACCCATGTGCCCGCTCCTCTCCGTGAAACGCGGATTCTTTTTGCCCAAGGGACCTCGTGAGGCAAAAGGAAGATATGGCTGGGGAATCCTCGGAGCCCAAGGAATTTCCTTCGGAGTGTTTTCACTTTTTTTTTTCCGACTGCATCCCCGAGGATAGGTGGAACGAACAATTCCTCGGGGACTTTACGCACCCGAGGAGTGTTGAACGAGCCCCTGAAACCATGACTGCGCCCTTTTTTTTTTGTTTTTTTTACAAAACAAGCTCCATCTATTGGTGGGGAGCAACACCTGCTGGAAACCGGGTCCAGCGTCCCATAGATAGAACCATGTCCTCTCAAATCGGTACAAGCTGGGAACCGGGCCCAGCGCCCCATCACGAATACGATCAGAACCTCATCAAAAAATTTTGTGAAAATGAGACAGGGAGCCTAAAAGACTCCTGTTAGCCTAGGTACGTAGCCAAGCTTGCTGAGAACCGGGCTCAGCATCCCTTATGATGATGACCGAAGTCGTAATGGTGAGACGTAGATGAAAGTGTTAAGATGCCGGAGCCATTACTCGGCTATTAGCTATGAAAGCTTCTAGACTACTCAGAAATGACTTTGACAAGCTTCAAGAAACCAGTCTGCTACAAATGAAGAAGCCACCACCGAGGTCCACAAATGTTCAGAGACCTACGAATCCATAACAACCCATCTGAGTTTTCCAACACTGACACAACTCACTGCTGAGCTCTTCCAGGTCTCACATCCCCACCCTGCTGAGTTACAGGGTGACACGACTCACCCCAACACCGACCACCATGACTGCGCCCTAGTTTCCCCTTTTTTTTTTTTTTTTTTTTTTTTTTTCCTGCCAATTTGAGAGGAGGATATAGCTCAGTTTTAATTTTTTAAACCACCAGTACCCTATGACCCTTCCCTTGCCGGACCGGAAACGCCCTGAGCACAAAAGAAAAAATGAAGCTGCACATTTTCTTTTTTGCCAGGCGCGGCCAGTCATTTGGCTCCAGTAGGCCGTCGCTGGAAGTCGCGGTGCGTTAATGGCCACGTCAGAGACAAATGGTTGGGAAACGCATTGGTGGCTTAGAAAAAAAAAACTGAAAAAATATGTCAATGCTGACATGAACTGGCCTTCCCAGGGTGTCTTTTGCAGGTTTCTGTCGCAAAGCCCCACCACCTATGTCCTCTCCCGCATGATGGGGAGAGTCAAGCTGCAAAAGGCCCACAGCAACATCGGCATCATGGTTGCAGGTATGGCAAGGGCCGCGCGGCTATCCTAAGCAGCAACCACCAGCCCTGCCAAGGCACCACCTG
>BFEA01000862.1:0-13732 GCA_003427395.1 Chara braunii | reverse complement strand
TTTTTTTTTTTTTTTTTTTTTTTTTTTTTTTTTTTTTTTTTTTTTTTTTTTTACATCTCTCTTTGGAGCTTAAGGCATTGATTACTTCCCAAAATAAGGGAAGATTGACCTCTTCCCTAACCGAGTTGGCCGGTGACCAGCAGTACAACTCGCTGCAAGTAGCTGACAGATACATTTGTCTGAAAAGTCGAGGCATGAGTATCAGGCCCTGATTTGCTATGCTGTCCTGTTGTTCTGTCGTCTCATCATGTTATGAGTGTTTGGTCTTGTTGTTTTGTCGTCTGTCCTGTCGTTCTGTCGTCTCAGCATGTTATGAGTGTTTTGTCTTCTTGACAACTGTCGTTCTTGCTACACTTGATTGACTTTGTTACGCGGAGGAACCGACGTAGAGGTCATACTACAGTCGAGTGACTTCGTTCTATTCGTCATGGCGTCTAATGGTATTCCTGATGGTAATGGTCCGCGTCCACCTGTTCGTGAGTGTTACAACTGCGGTCAATTAGGTCATATTTCGCATTTTTGTCCTTATCCACGTGCTAACAATGGTCAACGGCTTAGCAATGCGTTAGTACCTGCGCAGCCTATTGCCACGTATCCGCCTGCACCAGCGTCTAATGTCGGCACGTCTGCCCCGTATTATCCGAATCAATATTACGGAGGTGGTGTAGGGTTGGGTAAGCGTGTTGGCACTTTGGAGGCGATTGTTACACGGATCAACAACAAGCAGCAAACTGATGAAGCAAGAGAACGGGCGGAACGCGAGGAAGAAGAAAATAAGAAACGAGAAAGAGAGGAGGAAGCAAGAAGAGAACAGGAAAAGAAGAATCGAGAGGAGTTCCAGCAGGCTATGCGGCAGGAGTTAATTACGAAGTTGGATGTTGTACGGGAGGCAGTTGACGGCAAGAAATCAGCTGAATCGGAAGAGATGGCCAAATTGAGGAATCAGATCGAAAAGTTGTGTAAACAGAAGGAACCAGTAGTGGAGAAGAAGAAAAAAGAGGATGCAGACGAGTTGTGGCGAATGAAACAGCGGATGGACGAGATTCAGAAGGGTCGTAATGGGTCCAGTACCTCAACTACCGTTAATCAACTTGCGAAGGATTCGGAGGAGATTGTTCGACTGAGATGTGAACAAGAAATGGCGAAGACTACTATGGAGAAGCGTTTGGCCGCAATGAAAGAGGTAATTGTGGCTCTTCAGAAACAGTGTGAGGTGGCTGAAGCCAACGCTGAAGTGTGGAGGTGTGAAGCGTTGCGACCAGGCAACAAGCGAGGGGCGGTGGTTGTCGGGTCGACCCCTGCGTCTGAAGCTCGAGTTCGCCCGCGAACAACTCCCTTGCAAACACCATGTCCTGCCGGGAGAGTGAATCAGCAACTTAAGGAAGTTGTCGATCGCAATAAGCAAGAGGTGGAGCTGTTGAGAGAGATGAGACTGAAGGAAGTGAATGCAAGAAAAGAATCTGAGAAAGAAGTAGAGCGACTTAAGGAAGAAATGGCACGTCTTCGAACAGGTCAGAAACGAGGAACGAACTTGCGAAAGAAAATGGATGCCGTGGCAGGAGCTTCTGGTTCTAAAACCAAAGTGGCAGCGGCGTCGCCCGTTATTCTGGTCAGCCAAAGAGAAGCTGCACTCAAAGCAGCTAGGCGCGAGCTCCGCAACTTGAAGAAGGATGCTGTTGTCGGCCTTTGTGAAGACGAGGGAGTTCCGTATACTATTTTGGATGCTTCAAAGGAAGCGTTGGCGCAGGCTCGAGCAGATAAGGCCGTAGCTGAGGAAGAATCAAGTCGAGATTTAGGTAAGCCGGACACGGTTGTGGAGGTTACCGATGGGGAGGAAAAACTCAGTAAGGATGGGGCGTGTGATTCTGCTGAATCATAGGATCTCTCCCCGACGCGGCTTGGCTTTGGAAACTGGTCGTTTCTTGTCAACGATTACGTTTGAAGAATAGCTCGTGGTTGAGATGCAAGGCGGTCAATTATTTGATGAGTTTTTTGGTGTGCTGTTTGATTTTTCTTGGGCTGATTCCATGGGGAGGCAAGTTGTTTAGTTCTATTGCGGATGTATGGTCGACGTCTCGACAATGTAGGATTGATGCGTGGGATGGGCCGGTGGTTTATGCACTTGTGTCGCCTTGGTACAAACACGTGTATGTTGGCAGTACGAGCATGGATTTGCATAGCCGTTGGAGGGAGCATGTGTATAGAAGCAGTAATAAACAGGCAATTGAGAAGGGGAAACGGAATGAGAGATTATACCAATGGTTAAGGCGTTGTGGTATTTCGAATTATGTCATTATACCGTTGTGCAAATGTGATGCTAGTGAATTGGCGATCACAGAAAAATTCTTTATAGGTCATTTGTGTCCGTCGCTAAATACTCAAGATAAACCACGTCGAGCACGTAGGAACAGACCTGGGTTAAGGGAAAGACTACGTAGGAAAAGGAAAATACAGTAGGGAGTTGACAGACGGATTCACGATGGTCAGTGTTTGAGGTTTGGTGGTGGTTTGGTTTGTTCTTTTTGTTCGGAGGATTCTACGCCTTCCGTTAGTTTACTTACGATATTAAGGAAGTGTGTTGATAACCATGTAGGTTCGATTTCTGTTCGATGCACTGGAGGACAATTGCTTGTTGACAAGTGGAAGATCTTGAAACGGACTTTTGGTGGGAGTCTTGTGAGGTGTGCATTCGGATGTAAAGAACTTCGCTATGCCAGGGAATGGTTGAGGGGAGGGGTAACGTTGACTTTCGTCACAATTAGGCAGTTTTTGAGTAGGTCATTGTTGTTGAAAGTACCTTTGGCAGAATTGTTGGCGAATCCCGGTTCGAGAAAAAGGTTGTAGCAGCGGTAGTTTGACCGCTTGATTATAGCGTACACAACAGTATGTACATTCAGTGAAAAGAGAACGAGGTTTCAGTTACGATCTATATTATCATATCATGTCTTATTCCGGTTTGGTATTCACGTACGAAAGAGATTGGTTATTCGGGTGCGTTATGATGATACCGTCAGCAAGGCGAGAATTAGACAACTGGGTGCATGGATGCTTGGTCGGTTGGATTTGCCAATTAGTTGGAAGGATATGTTGGTTCGGCGAATGCGGGTTGTGTGGTGCAAAAATAGGAGTATTGGTGATATCATACATAATTTTAGGAAGTTTGCTCGGGAGGAGGACCCGCAATGCTCATGCATGAAGAATAGTTACCCAGGTTTGCCGAGAGCAGGAGGGTATGTTTGTTGTCGTATTGGTGAGTTGAGAGGAATTTTTCCTGATTGGATGATGAATTCTCGTAATGTGGTCCGACCAAGGAAAGTATGACAAACAGAGTGTTTACGTTCGCAGATTCGAAGCGCCTTTTCTGACCACCCGTCCGTTCCTCCTTTGACCAATACGTTACTTTCTGTTAACGATGTTAAAGGTTTTATTGGCAGTAATCAGGGTACTCAGACTGGTGTTAGCGAAAACGATGTTCATCTGTTCCATCAGCTGTTGTCTGATTTGGTCTGTTGTCTGATTGACCATAACTTAGGTGATACATTCATTTGTTGTCCACAGGTTTACAAGGGTGGGATGGTGAAGTTGTTTTTAGCAAATCCAGCGTTTGACATTTGTTCGGTAAAAAAGGAGGAGGTTGTTGAGAGAATGACTGAGGATTATCGTGCTCGGGAGTTGACCTCGGTAGGACGATGGAACAAAGATGGGGAATTTGGGTTCGCATATGGTATCCCAAAGCACAAGGACGTTACGAGGTGGAGATCAATTTGTCCGTCACATTCGGAATGTGTTGTTAGAGGAGGACGAGTAGTCGCAAAGGCTATTAATGCTATCCTATGGAGTTTGTCGTCTCGCAGTAACCTTAATCTGCGAAGTGCTGATCTACTGCTCAACAAATTGAGGGAAGTCAATGATGGATTAACTGAGTCAACTTTTCTTCTCGGGGCTTCATTTGACATCAAAGACATGTTTTCTAACCTACCCCATCACTCAATTTTGGATGCGGTGCAATGGTCGGTTGAGTTTTAGATTGGTAAAGGAGCCAGGGGAGTTGGAGTTAAACAACAAGGTAAAGGAGCGAAAGTGCTATTTGGGAAATGTGAGTTGGGTTGGAAGTATGTTGCATTCGAGTTGATTATTTCATTTGTTCTTTTTGAATTAAATAATACGTATGTTTGGGCGGCAGGACAAATGTTGAAGCAAAATTTGGGCATACCAATGGGGAAGTCGACTAGTCCGGCGCTAGCATGTCTCTTATGCGCATTCAATGAGTACAAGTTTCTTTCGGGTTTGGGAAATGACCGAAAATTATTTCGAGGCTGCAGGTTACTCGACGACGTTTCGGTTTTTGTGGTATGTAAAAATGATGACAGGTGTTCACTGGAGAAAGGGATTGATCTGATCGAATTGTTTGGCGACTGCTACGATTCCAATTTGATGCTGGAACGAACAAGCTTTGGTAATAGCTGGGAATATCTGGGTTGTGTTCTCAAGGTGTTCAACGACGTCACCGGGGTACTATGCTTCCCAATGACCAAGAATCAGAAAGAGAATGTCAATGATAAACCGAGATTTCAATGTATTCAGGATTTTGTCTCTTTTTCGAGTGAACAACAGAAGAAGGCGGTGATATCGTCGTTCCTGCATAGGGGGAAGGTTTTTTCCTCGGTTAAAGGTTTGGTTGTTCCCTTTCTGGTTTCTCTTAAAATATAGTTGTGGCACAGGGGCTATCCGGATGATTTTTTTGATGAAGCATTGATAATTTTTTCTAGGAAGTTCGCCGGGATATGGAAAAAGTGGATTCCGGTGTTGACAAATTGGGATTTGGTTTTGTGATGTGGAAGGGGTCAGATGGGGTAGGCATCGGTTGATGAGATTTGCCCTCGGTTTAGGGGGTAACAAGTTCATATATGGGGTACCTTGGATTGGCTTTTGATAATGGGGTCGGTAAGTCGATACAAAAGAGTATTTTGTGAGACATTCAGTTGGTTTGAACTGTGGTTCGGAGTTTTCGAAAAAGTTTGCAGGGGCCTGAGCCGAGGGTGGGACGTTTTGAGAGGTTCAGTAGGTCTAAGCGGTGTTACGGAAGCTTCGAGAGAATTCTTATTTGTGGAACGTGACTACTATGGGACTCAGTCCTAGAGGATTGTAGGCCGGCTTAGCAATTTTAGCCTGTAGGTGGTTCGCTGACTTTAGTATAGTTTTTGGTAGTATATAAGTCTTTACAAGTCAGTGTGTCCAACAACCGAATTGCTAAGACCCCTGATGAGCCTAGTAGCGGCTAGGCGAAACCAATTGGGTCAGTCCGCTATTGTACTTCATGTTTTTACCTTAATATTGTCGCGTTCGGGGACACCTGTCGTGTTTGGTCTTGTTGTTCTGTCGTCTGTCCTGTCGTTCTGTCGTCTCATCATGTTATAAGTGTTTTGTCTTCTTGACAACTGTCGTTCTTGCTACGCTTGATCGACCAGATTTGCATCCATCACCGTATGAAGCAAACTCGTCCATGGTAGATTGATTGAATGCGAATTGAAATTGAACTAAGTCTTTTCTTCGACTATTAAAAGAAACGGATTTAAGGGATATGCAGGATATAATTTCATATAAATGATATTATACTGTAGTATCATCCCACATGTCTTCTATTCAATGTGCCTTCACTCCACATCGTTCAGAGGACGCCAGATGGAAAAACTGAGCAATGAAGGCCATGCCAGGCATGGGGCCATTCCACACCACTCGCCAAACTCGTGTTTTCGTGAAGTTTGGGTCATCTCACAACTCACGATGCCGCAAAGCATCTTAAAGTTTGTGTCCTAGTCCTGAGTCAAAGATGTGAAAACATGAGGTCTTGCTCCACTACTCTCTTCTCGGGAAAACTTTCAAGAGTCCTTCGAGAAGGGTTGGACTCTTGGAACAGCCAGAGAACTGCTCACTGCTCCACTTTCAAAAGGCGGGGACTCTCTAATTCCTCCAAGAGTAAAGAAACAGAAGAAGACAAAGAGAAGTGTGACTGTTTTATGCAGAACGGAGGTCTACTCTCGAATGCTTGAGATGTTTGAGAGAGGCAGGCGGAGACCTCTTTTTTTTTGGGGGGGGGTAACCTCAGTAGGGTCACAAAAACGAGTTATAATTGCACTATCGGACAAGATACAGTTTGCGATTGCACTTTTTTTTTTTTTTTTTTTTTTTTTTGCACTTTGGGCACCCTACCTGCTGGGTTGTATATCACAAATTTAAAACGAGTTATAATTGCAGACTGGGTCAAGATACAGTTTGCAATTGCACATGCGGTAGGGCACCCTATCTGGCCAGAAAGCTGGGTTGTATACATTGTCTGAACGGCAACTCGAAACTGTATTTTGGCCCATAGTGCAATTATAACTCATTTTTGTGACTTCGGCGTAGTTTCCCGCTTTTTTCTTTTTTAATTGGAACTATGCGGAGAACATTAGTACGGCCCCTCCGCAAGGATGACACACATGAATAGACAATTGCGATGTACATATTAGGGTCTAATAATTGTCTTTCACACGGTTGTAACACAAGGGACGCTGGACCCGATTTCCGGCATGTGCAGCTGCCCACCAACCAGATTGCCTCTTCATCACCTACTCAAGTGGAGGCCCCCAGACTTTTTTTTGGGGGGGGGGAACAGTGCTCCGTTCCATTTGTGGGGGTGCTCCATTCCATTTGTGGGGAGCAGCACGTGCCGGGAGCCGGGCCCAGCGTCCCTTATGGAAGATTCACAGACCAAGTAAAAATACCGGGGCCATACCCGGCTTCGGCAGTGATCTGCAAGAATATTTGTGATCAATGACTGCGACTGTAATTTACTGGATTCCAACCAAGTGCCAACAGGGAGAAATCCAGGCTACTGCAAATAAGCAATCGGTACTACACCACCATCCTACCCCAGTTCCCAATCAGGCCAGACTTATCATTAACAGGCCACCATCTCATTTGCTTCTTTCCCTCTGTCAGTCCTAATAGGCCTGAGCATTGAGGCACTCTTAGAAAGCATGATACCCAATCCTGCTGCCTCCCACCCTGCTTAGCCGAGGCAAGGAGTAGTATGTTACTCAACGACCTCCTCCCCATCCTGATCCATGGTGACCCTTGTACGTCTTTTTTCCTCCTTCACTTCACCCAGTTAAACCACCAGTACTTGGCCCAGCTATCAAGTCCGAGCCTCGGCCGACCGGTATGCCGAGCCTTGCCGAGGCTCGAACTACCGGTTACTACCTTCCCAAACGTGCTTGGAGAAGAACATGGAATAAAGAACAAGAAAAAAAAAAGAAAAAAGAAAAGAAAAAAAAATGCAAAAAGCAACGACAGAAAAACGGGGTTTACTCTAAAAAACATGCAAAAAAAAAAAAAAAGACTGTTACTACCTCCTCCACAGGCACAAAGAAGTTGGTGTATCTTTTTGCATGTTCTAGCGGAAGATTCACTCTCGTTTCGTTTTCGGAAACGAGAGAGAGAGAGAGAGAGAGAGAGAGAGAGAGAGAGAGAGAGAGAGAGAGAGAGAGTGACTTTGTTTTTTCCCTTTTGTTTTCTTTCTTTTTTACTTTTGCGTATTTGAATCGTTTTCTTTCTTTTTTACTTTTGTGTATTTGAATATTTTTTTCTTCTTTCTTTGTTCTTTGGTGTCATGCCGAGTGAACCGGGGCCCGGTCATTCAGCAACGACTAGACCTTCTCTTGGCCTTCCCCCGTAAGGCTGCGGCGCGTTAACGGGGAAGGCCCGCGGCCAATGTATGGCCCAAGTACTGGTGGTTTAAGACTTTCCTGTTCTACCCCGGCACTTTCTCCACCATTTTTGTAATTTTTTTTTTTTTTTTTTTTTTTTTAAGACATTGTGGGACGGTAATAGGGAAGGTGATAAGAACATCCCCCCCTCCTATGGCCCCTGAGTCTATTGGTGGGGAGCTGCAATTGCGGGAAACCGGATCCAGCGTCTCATTTGTACAAAAGTTGCTTTGATGCTATAAGCAAAGATTACAGTCTAAGACTTGTGAATGCATAGATTCATCCCCAACCTGTTCACCCTGAAATAGGCATCAGATCTAGCTATTTTTCCTAGTCTAGGTTCACCTATTAGCCACGCCATAAGATGACTGTCATTCAGTTAAGCCAAACCAAGATCCCGGGACAATTGACCATGGGGGAGGGGGGAAGGGGTCAGGGAAATCCCTCAAGGGACGCATGGGCCTTCAGTTAGGCATATCACCCTATCCCAAGCTCCCCTTTCATGGTCGACCCTGCATGTTGTCACCCTTTTGTCGAGCATTACCCGCTTTGATGGTCTATCTATTAGGGTCACTAGTTTTGTTTTGCTACCATTCCCTCGCCCTGAGCCTGATGACCCATCCCATCTTCGTGTGTGACTGCCCTTATGAGTTTCTATTCTTAGGCTGCATTCACCCCCTCTGAGACAATCCCACTGTTACTGGTTCAACAACACAACATTATTTTGTGACATATTGCTATCTTTTCCTTTTTGTACTGAGGTAATTGCCTCTAGGACTTTAGAGTTGTACCCAGCTACATTTCATTTCTTGTTGTTAGCTAGGATGTGTATATCAGACATTTGCTTTTGCTATGATATTATGTAGATTAGGCAGCATCACATGGACTCCGCATGGAGCTTGCTGTGCATCCTAGATTTATCAGTTTTATTGTTTGGGAGTGTGTTTATGACTCTCGCGATCCATTACAGGTCTGAGGATCGTACCACGTACCTCTAGCTGCCTTGGCCTAGAGCCAGGGCTATCTGGCTATTTTGCATGTTCGGCCTGTGAGACCAGACCGTTGTCCAGCGGCCAAAGTTAGTCGGTCACTGAAAATGGGACAATTTGATGAGTTGATTAGTCGGACGGTAGAAATTTGAGGTTTAGTGTTAAGGGACGAGCGGTAAAAAAACAAGGCACCTAGCTCGATCCCTGTTTTTCGCCCCGGTGCTCGTTGACACTAACCCCATTTTTATGCAGATGAATATACTAATTTATCCCACCCGTGACACCCCTACTATCAACTTATTTTTCTCTTATTTCTATTCCCTCCATATTCGGTCGCGGTCCTCTCGCAGACGCGTGCGAAAACCCCTACCTTAGTGTTTTCATGTGGCCGAGTCGACGATGGAAGTTTATTTATTTTGACGCGGATATTGAAATTGGAAATGCAAGCACGATAAAAAGAAACTAAGATTTTACGAATTTCCTTGATGCTCCGTTTTTTTACCGGATTACGTTCCCTTCCGTCGTAAAACCGATTTTGACCCATTTTGATAGGCCCATTGTGACCCTTGATTTTTGTGTGCATCCGACATCGGATTTTCTTTGTGCGTATGAATTTATCGAGTGTTGTGCGAGATTTAGTTAATTTTGAGATTTGTGCTTAACATTTGTGCATCCGACTAGCCGGGGAGACTTCGAATGCAGTGTGGTGATACGAGTTTCTTTTATAGTAATGTTGGGCTTACCGGTTTGGTTTACAGCTTCGACGGTTTGACACTCGATATTATGTGATCGTTGGGATCATGAAACCCTTAGCCGCCCAACAGATTGGAGATGGCACGGTCACAACCAAGTACGAGGGCTTTGGTCTGTGATGGGCAACATGTTGCATGAGATGCTTTGGCCGACTCAGGATTAGTGGCCCCTTAGTTGTAATACACGACGGAGCCCTCGACAGTGAACTTCAATTCCCTTGTTTGTGGCATGGGTCCAGCAGTGAGGGGCCTATTCCTGCTGCTGTAATTAGAACATACTTATCAGATGGTTGGAATTGGGTGACTGGTCTGACCTTTGGTCTCGACAGTGACATTGGACCTATGTTGTGGCTTGGTACCAAAGCCTTCAGCCTCGGGACCAGTGGCGACACTCTTGGTCTCATTGTCGGTATTGGTGATACTAGACCCAAGGGTGCAGTCACAGGGATACCGCTGGTTCGGGCTCGTAGCCTACTGCAGTTGTGGTACTAGTTCCTTTCCGGATGGGACATGTCTGTGTTCATGGGTGTACGTGTGCAAGTCCAAAGGGATGCCTGAAAAGTTGCAAACGACACCTATACATTCAAGGGTTTTGACTTGGAGGGGGCAGTTCGCCTTGGGTGAACGATGACGTTCACGGTGAACATGATGAACACCATGATCAAGGTGTGCACCGCCTATGGAGGTCATGCGAGAGGGAAGAGACACACATTGGGAAGATGACGACGACCAAGGTTTACGTCGCCCACTAGTGTGGCGACCACGGGGATCAAAGCCCATGCCATGGAGGCAACAAGTCCGTGCCGAGGAGGACGACCAACATGCAGAAGATAGCCATGGCGGACGCTCGTGTGAGAGTGTGAGTGAGAGGAAGATGGGTACGAACGTGTGAGAGCGATAATCAGAGAGTGAAAGGAGCAAGACGAACTGAAGAGAGTGTGAGTGTTAGAGTGAGAGTAAGAGGGTAAGAGAGACAAGAAAAAAAGGACCAGGAGTGGTCAGTCAACCATCTCGTTATTGAAGTTCAGGTCCTAATCTGATCACCGCATGGCGGTTAGCGAGCGGTAATTAGTACACGGCAGGTTAATGCTCGGAGATTAGCATACGCTGATCACCGGGAATCATCCACGCATGGTGTACCAACACACGATAATCATTTGTGCATCGTAATCAGCGGACGATGCATAGTATCCTATCAGATCATGCATTAGCTGAGCAGATTGCTTACTGACTATTATTTTAACAGAAAAATTCCCACAAGAAACAAAAGTTGAAAAAATATTTCATTAAAAAAAAATCCTTCGTATTTAAAAATTATCATTCCAATGTTCGTCAAATTTTAAAATTTTCACTTTTATTTGATAAGTTTCTATCTAAAAATAAGTTTTCCCTTCCAACTAAATTTATTTGTTGAAGATGGAATGAAAGTTTTGACGAGTTTATGAAATGTCTTAATTAAAATTTCATTTTACTACAACAAATATCTTCTAATTTAGATTAGATTAACTTATTTATGACTGGAAATCCTTATATAGAATGACAATCCAATTAAAATATTTAATGAACTCATCCGGACTTTCATTCCATCTCTAGCATACAGTTCAAATAAGAAGGGATGCCCCATTCTTGGAATAAAAGTTTTCACGTAAGACGAAAAATTTTAAAAGTGGAATGACATTTTTTAAGATGGAATGAAAATTTGAAATTTAGATTGTAATTTTACTATAGAATGATTATCTAATTCTGGGAATTTTTTCTGTTGTTATTTTAAGGTTTTGACTAAGAGAAAGCGAGAAGCACGTAGACAAAGCATATAGCTGAACATGCACTCCGTTCTACGGGGACAACTCATTAAACACCCAACTATCAGGGACTCCGAGAGAGAGTAAAGGGAAGAGGGTTATCTACAATGATCAACAAAGAAAGAACAGAGACAAAGGGAGAGGCGACTCCCAACCAGCTGCACCAGCGGGTCACACACTGTAGTCAGCCTGTGCACAACCGCAAGACTATTGCTGCAACAAACCAACTAACTCATGACTAGCTTAGCAGACAATGAGTGCCTATGAAGTACGTAATCAAGCGAGAGTGTCGCGGGCTGAGACTGGGCACGATTGGTTTCTAGGCAGATTCCCGTGGTCAAGACCAGAGTTGTGCAGAAACTGATCCAGCAGGACCAGTGACTTAGTCACAAGTCAAAGGAAATAACTGTCACAAACTGACATTTCATTAAAACTGGCATTTTTTTCTAAAAACACGAAATTGAACTTAGTCAAATTTCACTCAAATTTTGTGTTAAATTGGTGCCGAATATTGTGAAGGTGTACCGTATATGTTATTAGGGTCCCATCATAGATCATATATCATAGATCATACGTCATGTATCCTAGATCATATATCATAGATCATACGTCATGTATCCTAGATCATATATCATAGATTATAGATCATATATATCATAAATCATAGATCATATGTCATAGATCATATATCATAGATCATAAATCATATATCATAGACCATAAATCCTTAATCATATATCATATTTCATATACCATAGATCATATATCGTAAAGCATAGATCATATATCATAGACCATATATCATAGATCATATATCATACATATATCATAGATTATATATAATACATCAAACATCATATACCACATATTATCATAAATCATAGATTATATCTCATATATCATAGATCAAGCATCATTTAGGATAAGACCATACATTAAATATCAGATGGTTTAATGCTACAGATCATTTCTTACATGTCTTAGATTATATATCGCCTGCATCGTGGATCATAGATTGTATATCATAGACCATACTATGTCGTATATTATAAACAATACATCCAGCATCATAAATCAGAGAACGCGTTTCACGTGTCTTAGAACTGTGTTGTAATAAGGAGACGTGTGCTGCTGTCATATGACTTTACTTTCATTATCAGATCATCCACAAAGACTCATTCGGGTGTCTCAATTCATTCTGACTGCTAGTGAGTTGTAGACTACAACTTCATGTTTACATGTGTCTTGTGTACAACATTGTTTCAAAAATAATCAGTCTCATGTTATACTTAAAAAAAAAAAAAAAAAAAAAAAAACTATACATAATAATCCGACATGTAGTAGTCTATAATATCCTACAGATGAAAGGCGGGCGGTGTCTCAAAAAACTTTTTCATCTCTAAAATTGTACAATTTCTTTTTATTTTTTACTTTTTATTTTTAACCTCGATGCTACGCAGTCCAGTGCAATTCGGTCTCTAATGCGCCTTACATCCTCCATTGTGAAGTCGAACGGTGGAAAATGACCTCTCACTAAAAGAGACGCGTATGCAAGCACAAATACTCCGCATTGATTTACGTCCTTCTATTTGGGGATGCCGTTCACCTCCAATTTTTGTTTGAAGCAAGTAGCGTCCACTTCCATTCCCTGTTCCGATGACCTCTCCTTCACATACCGCGCCACGTTGCTGACTACTTTTCTTGTTACCTTTACGTCTGGTTCCATCGAATCGTAATACTCGATCACTCTCCGCCTGAGATCCACCACAACAAGTGTCCAATGCTTCTTATGAATGTTGTGATATGGGGCTAAGATCATGTCTTTTTCTTTGATCACCGCCTCCCTGAACCACCTACCAATGTTGTCATAGTGGTATCCAAAATTTTCATCCAAAAGCTTCACAAAAAAAAAAAAGTTAAATATCAATGCTTTTGGAATTAATCTGTGTTCGTCCGCAGCAGAGTTGTTTGATGGCGTATCGCACTCGTGATGTGTAGTTCTACATATATTGTTGACCTTTATCATATTCATGTAAAAATTTATAATATCATCGGTTAACCATCTTTTGCCACTCATGAGTACACTGAAATCGTGGTACGTGAACCTTAACTCCTCTTGCATCCCTGGATTCTTCGTGCTTGACAATATTTCGTAATTGTTGAACTTAGTTTCCAAGTGTCGCAAGGCATCTTCTTCGACGTCGGTCAGAGCATGCGTCGCTAATTGAATAGTCCATCCGTGTTTACAACGATGTACGTCTTGGACGTCTGATCTCTGTTCCACTGCACATGACAATGGAATTGCTTGTTGTTAACATGTAATATCATTCAATTACAATCTGCACGTATACAATGTGCACCTTCTCTCTCTCTCTCTCTCTCTCTCTCTCTCTCTCTCTCTCTCTCTCTCTCTGTGTGTGCACCTTCCCTCTCTCTCTCTC
>BFEA01000861.1:442349-456757 GCA_003427395.1 Chara braunii | reverse complement strand
TGGCGCACCCGGCCGGAGCGGCTTGTGGAAGCTCCATGTATTTTTGCGACGAAGGATTGAAAACCAACTCCTGCGTGACGCGGCCGGGAGGGTCCCGCGCTGCCCCGTGCGGTGCCGGACCGATTGCGCCCGACAGGTCGTGGCCGTATGGATCATCTGGGCAAGATGCAAATTGGTTATGGCGGGTGAGGGGGGTTCGGATGGGGTTCCGCTTCTAACGGCTGCGATTGATTGATTCACCGGGGGAGAGGGAGGAGAAGCCGTCGGGGTATCGGAAACAATCCCGCCGGGAAGATCATCGTCGAGGCAAGGATAAAATCGTTCGACTGCTTGTAGCCATGATCGCCTTTTGGCCGTTACATCCCGTATGGTATCTGTAATATCCTCTTCTTCCTGGCTGATATATTTTTTTGTATCCGCCAAGTCTAGCTCCAATGCTTTAGTGATGATAGCCAGGGTTGTTTTCGGTGGAACCTTTTTCTGCAGTTTTCCTTTCAAGGTCGGACCTCGAAGGTGATCCATAAACAAGTCTTGAGCGGAATTCTCGTCTCGCCCGGATTTATCCAATGTGGTTTGAAATCGATCAACGAAATCGGGTAACAGTTCCCCTGGTCCTTGGGGCCGATTTTTGAGCACGTACCAGGCGGCATCTTCACTAACCGTATCGAATCGGGCCAAGAATGCTCGTTTGAAAGTATCCCAATGTACCCACGTATGTTTTCTAAACCAGTCATGTGATGTGTTGCGAAGTAGTAATATCAGAATACGGGGAAGATCGGTTGTGCTGTAGTTTTGAGCTTCGACAACTTCCAGCCAAGCCTTGGGATGGGTATGGTTAGGGAAGAAGGGAAAAGGGGCAGGGATGCTAACGATCACCCTAGTACCGTCCACCATTGGTATTGTTGATGCAGCCGCACTAGACTGGGACCAGGTTACTGGGCGATCCCGACGAGTTAGTTGAGTGTCTCTCCTACCTCTCGCCAGTTCGACTTACTATCATCAGAACCGATACGTGTCCGCTCCGATACCAACCTCACGCCCTGTGCTGTCTTTCGTTCGGAGTGTGAGATGTGCGGAAAGAGGCCCAGAAAAACAGCAAGATGGGGTGTGCCAAGGATTTTTGGGAAATTGAGTGTGGGGACACAGATGGAACTGAAATCCCCCGTGATGGTCCGATGAAGCAAGTTGATTAGTTTCGTGCGTCGCGGACTTGGCGCGAAAACAGAAACATCCAAATTCAATCCAGAAAGTATTGTCGGGCTTCCCACCGGGCGACAGCCCGTCATTTAGATAGAAAGGCTCTAGCACGCTTCGCGTGTCTCGTTTTCGTATCAGATCTCGTCGTCGTTCGCTGGTCAGTTCCGAATCTGATGTGGATGGTCTCAGTCGGGTGGCTCTTTCCTTATGCTCGTTCTCACTCCGTATTCGGTAGTGGAAGCCCTTCGCTTCGTAGCGATCGAAACGCTGGCATTCCGTGCACAGAGTGCGGGGCCAATGGGGCGCCACTGCCGTCCACAGAATGACGATCAGCTCGTTAAACGGCAACAATATCGAGTAGGGTGGAAAATGCGTATCGATAATGACAAATCCGGCGTCTACGAACCCAGAACAACGGTTGGCCAGAGGGAAGTAATACTGCCCACCGATTCGTGCGACGGCTTCTCGTACGTCCCACTCACATACACGTGTCCTTGCGGGAGGCTGGCGCCCAATCGAGGGGGGCTTGTCAGTCCACATATCAATCAATCACATATATCCAGAGGCGTCATTAAGAACAAAAATCATTCATGCGACCCTTAATCTACCCTTTTTGACACACTAGGGAGCAGACACACATCAGCTTGATCATGCATAGGGCTAAGGGACCGACCCGCGACTCGGTTCAACACAACGTTGGTTTTCAGTGCCTCGTTTCTCAAGGCCGCCTGGTGGCGTGGCTGCTGATGTCGTGCCGCATAAGGCAGATGGCATGCGCAGTGCGTTCAGGACTACAGACCTAAACACTCTTGAACAAAATCCCGACGACACTCGTCTAATCAATCCGAAAGGTCACGCGTCTCTACACATCCATTCACTGTGGAAGGTGCGAAAATGAGACATTCATAGGAAAAGATGGATCGTATTGCACAGTACACATGCATCCACCATTCACAAGACAAGTAGACGGGGTCCTTGCGTAGGAGGATTGCCCAGAAAACTAATGGAAGAGTTCCGGAAGAAGTTCTTTCACACAAAAACAGGATGCCGACTCATTCCCATTCAAGAGAGGGACAATCATTCAGACGCATCGTCTTTTGAGAAGGAAGAAAGAGAGAGAGAGGGAGAGTCGAGGGAAAGAACGTCCAAGATAGAAGATGACAAGATCCAGGAAGAGAAAAGTTCGGCGTCACCGCCGTACACTCACGCCAAAGATGACAATCCGCAACAAAGGCGCATTCGCCGTTAATTAAAAAAAAATGGCCCCGGGCCATTCAACTCAACATCGATCCTCATACCCGCACCGACAATCCCGGTCGTCGCGTGCTAATTCCCACCACTGCGATCGTCACCCCGCTGTCATAAACTTGCACGGTTCGCCCAGATCCCATAGCACTCAACCGGCCAGTCTATCGTCAGCCCGACAGGACTTTCCGAATCGCTTCAAACACTCTGCCTAGCCACAGCTTCCCGGAAGCTGGCTTGAGAGTCGAGAACGTCAGAGAGCTTTGCGGGCGCGCTTGCGGGTTTTATAGTTGCGATAGAGGAGATAGAAGGGGGAGAGAACGACGGGAAGGCGAGGGTGTAGGAGGAGAAGGAGGAAAAGACTTTGAGAAGAGCTCTCCGAGAACGCCATGTTGATCCCAACACAGGCATTGGCCCTGTTCGCAAAAGCACATTTGTCATTTCTGAACCATTTTTCTTTCACTTTTTTTTTGTTCAAAACGAAGCTGGAGCCAGCTGCAACTTCTGGTGCCTGAACCCCATTCCACTTTCGGGGCCATTCCCCACTTCTGGTGCCTGAACCCCATTCCACTTTCGGGGTCATGCCCCTTTCCACTTCTGCGCGGGCGTTTCCAGCGGCTCAACTTTCAATATCACATCGCTGAAAACCGTGTGAGCTTCTCTCTTTGAGCCCCTGTTTCCCTTTTAATCGCAAAGGTGCAGATCCGAGTTTGATTCCCGATGGAATCAAGGCTAAAGTCTCCAGTGTGTCAGGTAGGAGTGTATGCTCTTATCAACACTCCAATATGATACCACGGGTTTCTGTTTAAATAAATAAATAAATAAATAATAAAAAAGGCTACAGAGGAGCGTTCTCGGCCATGTCTGGGACACGGGCGTGGCCTAGACATCTCGGCCAGGGGCCAGCCAAGGGCGTGACACACACCCAAATACACACACACACACACAAACACACACACACACACACACACACACACACACACACACACACAAACACACACACACACACACACACAGGGCACACACACAAATACACACAGACACACCTGTATGAGAAGCGGTTAATGGAAGGCGCAATTTTGGCAAATTTTTAACCGAAACTGCCATATTTCCCTGAATTTTTACTTTTTTCTTGGTTTTTCTTTTTGCCTGATATGTATGTGTTTTAGGGTATATCTGTATTCAGTTCGCCACATTTGGACCAGTAACGAAAAACTTAGCAAGAACACCAGACTCGAAAAAAGATTTTGCGAACTCTGAAAGCTATTCCGAATAGGGTTTTATCGTGCCCTTGAGTTTGTTTTTTTTGTTTGTTTGTTTTTTGCCTGCTTGTTTTTTTTATGTTTGTTTTATGACCTTTTTTTTTTTTTTTTTTTGAAAAGCTTGAACTCCACCGGTGTTAGTGATGCTGATAGGAGCAGACACCACTAACACCTGGGGAGAGGCTCCATCTATTGGTGGGGAGCATCACCTGCTGGAAAACGGGTCCAGCGTCCCATATACAGCCAATGATACTGTCTGAAAACAATGAAACCAGCAACTGTGAGGTCCCCTAATCTGTGCCTCTTCACCCTCCAAAGAAGGGCGCCATCTAAAGCTGATAAGGCCTGGCACTAAGGGGTGTCGGATCTTTTAACCCTCCACTTCACTTTTCATCCATCCATACCACACCACTGCATTCCTACCACAGGCTACCAGGCAGTTGGAAGGATGGTGGCTCCACTGCAGTTAGTCTTGCCGGAGTGAGGTAAAGTGGATAGATGGGGGTTCTTCAGAGTCGGTTATGAAATCACACGTCGGAAGCCAGAAAAAAAAGTGGGAGAAGATGGTGGGTTATCACGCGTCCTACCAGTGAAGGGGCTAGCTGGTAGGATGGGAGTATGGTATAGCAGCAGCAGAGATAGTGGCTCTGCTGCAGTCAGTCTTGCCGGAGGGAGGTAAAGTGGATTGATGGGGGTTCTTCTGAGTCGTTTCTGAATCATGAAGTTGTCATAGATATGTATGAAAAAAAAAAAAAAAAAAAAAAAAAAAAGTAAAGGCTGTATCTATTTTGACCTAGTCATGGAACATCAGACAGTTACATGCTGATTCCACGCTCTCACCCTCCCCCCGTGTGTTTTATGACCCTGCATAGTTTGTTTGCAAAAGTTTCGACAACATTGTTTGTAGCGATGCGGCGAAAAACCCCGAATTTTTGGTCTCCCATTAACCGCTAGTGACACACATACACATGACGCTCACATACAGACACACCCACACAAACAGAGAGACATACACACACACACACACACACACACACACACACACATACACATATACTCATATATACAGACCCATAAAAAATAATAAATAATAGACACACACACATACACACACATACACATATACTCACATATGCAGACCCATAAAAAATAATAAATAATAGACACACATGCACACACACACAAACACACACACACATATACATATACTCGTATATGCAGACCCATAAAATAAATACACACACACACACACTAAATCAAACACACACACACATACATACACACGAAACATACACAAATTTACAAACCCATAAACACATACACATAATGTAGCTAAATTTAAAAAAAGGGGGGGGAGAAGGATGAACGCACACATGCACACACACACACACACACACACACTCACACCCCCGGGTAGCAAAAGGCACACTAACATACGCACAAGAACACCACGAAAAAGACAGAATCCCAGGAGAAACAAATACAGGCCTCTGCACAGGAATGCCAACCCCCCAATAGAACAATAAAAACCACCGCCCCCCAAAAAATAGAAGAACCCCTCATACGAACCAATGAGAACTCGTAAAATAAAGAACCTGTCACCTATAAAATGTCCGCAAGTAAGTACACTGGCACTAAAACTGAAATCATGAACCAATACACCCCCTCACAAAAATGGAACGCACAAACTCATAAACGACAAAAAGTCCATAAAAAACAAATTGCAAGCACGAGCACACACTAATGTTAGGCTCGAATACAACGAACCATGCCATGACCTGAACGAAAAAACAGATAACAAGAAGACAGCCCGTGAAAACGTTATAAAACATAGACCGTTTTTTTAAGATACAAAATAAGACGGACGAAGCCACTAACAGACAAATAAGAAATCCCGCCTAGCCGGTATGCACAGACTGTCTGCTACGGACCCCCTGCCTGAACTATAATCACGAAAATACACACACTAACCCCAATCTACCCAGGCAGATCGATGGCCTATCATACCTCACAAGCAACCTATAGCACAAAATACCCCCCGGCCAGCAAAGGAAACAAAAAAATAACGTACTGGCAATAAAACCGTGCAGAACACCACACACAACCAACACTCCCGCCCAACTACTAACCCACAGACTGATGCGACACGCACCACCTGCATTTATACACGGAGAAAGCATAGAGTTCCTCCTCCTTCGTACGGCATGCCTATGCCTCGACAAGCGCTCGCGGAACCGGCATGGTCGCAAGACACCGGTACCTCACTCTGAGATAGTTGTCCGCGGCAACTACTGCAGACCTTGTGCAAGCTCCTTCCTTCCACTACATTCACCACTACTAGCAGCCAAGGCAAACCTCGGACACACAACGTGTCCAAGGTATAGCAGTGGCTTGGCACCGCGCTCTAACTCTGCAGATACACATTAACTGCAGGATATCGAGCCAGCGCAATCCACCGACGATGTCGGCAATGGCCTCAGACGAACATGTCACTGACGCGGAGATCAACGCACGCGCGGTAAACATCGCTCACCTTTCTTCAACCCCCACCCCATACCCACTGATGACTTCTCCAACAGCTCCCTTGATCCCTAATTAAATAACACCTTGCTAAAAATATCATGCCACTGTCGTTTACCTCCCACCTATCCAACCTACGGCACTTTGCCTACTCCCCTACCCCCTCTCGAGCTCTCACCCCTCCATACACACACCATCCTCTAAATCTCTCCCAAGCTACTAGGGTCGCCCCTACTCCATTCGTAATTGGTCCAGTTGATGTAGAAGGCCAACCTAAGATTGTAGCCCATCTTACCCTCTGATGAGCCGTTTGGCGCAAACGACGAAAAGTGCTTCAGGGATGCGCCACCCTCCTTCCTCAGTTTGGAGATAAGTCCCATAGAAGAAGGTTCTCTCTCTGCTACCTCTTTCTCTTTTTCTCTCCCCATCTTCCTTACCTCTTCCCATGTATGCTGAGTGGTATAGGGCATGGTGTATTCATAAATTTGCGAGCTATGGCAATAGGTGTACGATGGTGACCCAAACGACACTCTAGCATGATGCTTTACTTGTTCATCTTGTGTGAATGTTGTTCTTTACTGTTCCTGGCCCAGCCAGGTTGTGCAATTGCTTCGCAATTCACTTCAAAACACACACCAGCTATTGAGCCCTAATACAATGGTGAGGGTAGACTCCCCACCTGACAGTACGTATGAAGCAGCTACGCACTCGACACAACCAGTTTTGATCTGCTAGCTGGTCGTGGTAAGACCTGGGATACACGACCGAGAGGCTACCGCACGACGTACTACACTCCTCACCACCCCCCCTCCTTCACCCCAGTCACCTTTTTACTCTTGCTAACTCCCCACCCCCACCCGTCCTCCACCTATCTCATACCACCGGAATTACTCACCCAATACTTCCTAGCCCACACAAACCATACTACTTAAACACGCCCCTATATAACTCGTACATAGCATATATACAAACAAGCAATACACACAATCCCACAGTCTTAATTTACTATCGAACCGACCACCACTCTCCCAGCCCTGCCTTAAGCCACGCGAGGACATAAACCCATCTCCACAACACCATTTCATTTGCGCGCGCACGATTTTTCCCTGCACATAAAGTAGAACGATAGTCGGTAACATACCAACACAAAGATACGTTGTCCTCTTCCCCACCTACGTACCCAAGCTAAACCGGACCTTGGTCGTCGTATAACATTTCACCCGGACCCTGGGCCCAAAACCAAGATCTAGAGAAATTAGACTTACTGTTGTAGAACCCACTTGTACGAACGAGGTTGCCATAGATTATGCCTAATTGACGAGTTATAGATTTCGTCCTATTATGTTGATTGGTGAAGGCCTTCATCCACTATGTTGTCCCACATACATGCAAGGCCCTCAGCCGCGACATCCTCGCTCGATAAACCAGCCTTGCAAACATAATGTTTTAACTTTATCTGTTTTTTCCTCATATCAACTGTATGCACAGCATTCGTAATACCACAGAACACCTGAGATAAATCCATTAAGAAACTCGATCCATGGATTCCCCTTGTTACTTGCGAGATCATACACACGCATGCGCAATCCTCCAAAAAATATGGCACTACCAGTTAAGAGACTCGATGCATGGATTCCCATAGTTGTCTGTGAGATCATACACACGCACACATAATTCTCTGAAAAATATGGCACTATCATCTCACAAGACAACGATCGATAAGTACTAAACGAAATGTTCAATACAAAGTTCATTCACACGATACACGCGATCAGTCATCATGATCAAATACGATGGTCGCACCAAGAATTACACATACATTCGAAATAAGCAATTATTGAGTGAAGAACAAACTCATATAACAACGGATTGACCACAATAGCTTCCAAGATACAACACAGATAGTCGCATCTGTTATCTACATACGGATGACACCAGGTGCAAGAAAGATTTTGGTTACACGAGACACGCGATCATTCACCAAGACCAAATACGATAGTCGCAACAAGAATTACGCATACATTCAAAGGGAAGCAATTACCGTATGAAGTACTAACTCACATGACAACGGCTTAACCACAATAGCGTCCAAAGCACAACACAGACGGACACATCAACTATGTTACCTACCTACAAATGACACCCAGATACGAAAAAAATAAAAACAGCAATGAAAAAACGAAGTTAAAATCATCGAAAATCGCAGCGATCAGCTGCGATCATTGCTCGCCCCTTGTCTATCACGTACAAGATATATACGCAACGACCCAAACGTAAGTCCAAACAGTACACACCCCTACTCATACAACGTCGCAACAAAAACCTATATAAGCCGCAATCCCAACACACAACTATGTATTGATCAAGGTCGCAAAATCAGATATGACCTTGCCATTACAGAATCAAGACAGAACTACTACAAATAACACTTTGATGATGACATAGCCTACCAAGATAGCAAAAGATCACCACCAATAGCCGACTCCTCGACTCGTAGATCACTCACAACAATTCCGCATCACCCCGCACGGATCAACACGATCCCCCAATGGCGCAGCCATACTCGCCACCCATGCCACAATACCCGGCACACAACTACGTATGAAGCAAGATGGCAAGATCATATATGACTCTATAGAATCACTTCAGAAGCACCACACAAAACACCCCTCTAATGACGTAACCTGCCGCGAAACCAAGCGGTCACCTCATTCCCAATTCCACCGCCAACGACCAGCTAGAAGAATACTCCGATCAATCTGCAGATCGACACACACTTAAGCGCAATCCTCCAATAATGGTGCATTCATAATCGCCTCCCATGCCGCAATACCCTGCACATAACTGCATACAGGTCAAGATAACAAGAACATACATGATTGTGCCCTTGCAGAAGCACTTCAGAACCAATATCCAGCGGAACGGCCCAATCATGACATATCATTCCCTGATAGCATGTGAATCGCCCTGCTCCAGGTACCACTGCTAACGGCTGGATAAACGATTAGGCATCAAAGAGATATACACACACTCCGCATTACAACTGTAGAGTGTCACGCATGTAAGCACGACCCTCCAAGGGCGCATCCAAATTCGCCTCCCACTCCATAATAGACGATAGGTAATCGCCATGCTCCCGAAGAAGTGTTGTGGTCACCAGACGCACCATAGACTCGACAATATCCTCGCTAACATCGACATGGACATTTGGAACGTCAACACCCACCTTCGTCACATTCACGATAACCTCGAGTAAATACTCCCCATCGTAACCCAACCCAACTACCAAGCGTAGCACCAACTCCCCCCTGGCATCGAGCTCATAATGTCGAATCTCATGGCTATTTACCGCACTCGTAAACTCGAACTCATGACCCAAGCGATAATCCCGAAGGTCGCACATCTCGAAAACCATGACGACGCGGCCCGCAATATGCCCCCGCGCCACATAGGAAACCGACATGGCGGACATAACTCACGACCTGAAATAGCACGGCAGCAATAACACGGGGTCCTGACACCAACTGCGCAATGAAGCAATAACAACAACAATGAAGAAATGCGCCGATACAGAACTCCTCTACACTGGCAAACAGATATTCGTCCTACTTAAATAGTAAAAATTAATCACCACAAAGAGAGCGAAGTAATTGTTTGTATTAAAACAGGATTATTCATTCCCCACCAAGATTGTGACGAGACAACTAACTTCCAAAAACTTGGATGACAAGCGACAAATACAACCAATGGTCGGACCGACCCTCGCACACCATGGGCTAAAGACACACGAAGAGACACGACCCTCCAAAAAAAACAGCCGCCCAAAACAGTGAATGAATCTACTACAGCATAAACTAAACCTCCGATCAAAATACCCCTACAAGCAAGAGAAACGACCGGATATGCCATACTGCACCACACATAAATAAAACAACAATAAAAACAAAAATAAGAAACGAAAAGACTCAAATACACACAACCCCCTATAGGAAGCCGCAATCAGACAGAAACAGAAAAAATCATTGATTTTTCCAAAAAAAACGTACAAACAGGGATACGACACAATACCAGGAAAAATGATAATTCCTGAGTAAATTACTTGAAAATCTTTTCTTTTCTTTCTCTCTTTCCCTTCCCCCCCACCTATGATGCAATGGACCCCTCCTAAACCCCTACCTACCTATAACCACACCCCCGGCTTGAGAATACAAGCAAATTAATTGTGATTCTCTCTGATTCTTGTAGGGCGTAATTGAGAGATGTGAAGAAACCAGACGGAATCTATGGTACTACATAATGGTAAGTCCCCCCAAAGACCTCCCCTGCTGCGATACACGTCAATGCACCCAGCTACTAACCACCTCAAGTCAACGCTAACCATAGTTAATCATCCAACCGCGCCTATGTTGACATGTGCAGGACCAAGAGATCATCAACCGGGGGTGGCATGCGGACCTGGCACCTATGGTAGTTCCATTCGCCAGCTTGCAACCACCAATTGTCCACTCTCAGCTGATTATGATGACGTTCCCATAAGAGATCCTTCACCGATTCCACGCCGCAGCACAACCAACCAGCCTGATTGAGACACTCACCTTCAGTGACTGGGTTGTCATGAGCGCTAAATATGAAACTGAGCCAGAGAAGATGCACCGACTCATTGAAGCTTATGCGCTCAATGTGGCAGTCATCCTTAGCAGGAATAAGATACAGAACAGGGAGCTTAACAGAGTCATAACGAAAGGAGAGAAGGCAATGTTAGATAAGTTTGGATACTACTCGGATCACCTGAATGACGTTGGAGACATCGATATCTCAACCGAGGTGAATGTCGAAAGACAGGCACGTAGACAACGGATTGGACTGACTCAGGCTGAGATAGACTATCTGGAGAAACAGCACGAACGAAGACTGAACTCCATGACCGCCAACGCCTCCACCACGATAGATCTTGCAGGAAAAGTGCACAAGTTTGCACAAGACAACCACTTTCTACCGATTGCTTCTGACACCTGGGTAGAAAAGAATAGCAAGCACGTTGCGCACAAACTATGGCACCTAGATTCCTTCAACTACACCGCACCTATCTCGATTGAAGGATACAAGGCACTTGCCAATCTTTCTGAGGTTGATATTGAAGCATGCAAACAGGCGACACACAACTTCTCACTGCATTACCCAACCAATAGACCACCGTTTGATGGAGACTTCCCCATACTGGTCATTCTAGACAGAACCAAGTGCGCAGTCTCCAAGCCTATCCTCACACAGAAAGGCTTCGCTAGAGTCCCACAGACATTAGAAGAAGTCAAGAAGATGTGGAACATCGGCCGACTATATCTCAAGTGCACCTGTGAGAAGAACTGTGGCAAGACCATTACTTGGTTTGACCACATGATATGGTACTACATCGCCAACTTGGACTTCTTCGACCCGGTAGCGCCAATAGATGTTACACGCATGCTTGATTTCCAGCAGAAGTTGGAGACAGAATGGAAGGGACCGGTCCTGGCACAAGTCACCTTCCTGCACATGAGGCAGATTATGAGAGACCTGCTCGACAGACTCATCGACGACAACATGACCACTGTCGAAGGACTTACCGACCATCCAACTCTGAAGAATGTTCCATTCGCAAACAGATTCGTGGGAATCATGTTCCCCGACGCCCCAGTCAAGACATCGGCAGCAGCTGGAGGCAGCAGAAGAAGTGTCTTGGCAGCAGAGCCAGACATCGCACATAGGAGCAGATCAAGACAGACACCGCTGCCATTCACGCTGGTCACGGGCAACAGTGCCTCAACCACACCAGCCACAAACACTGCACATGGCACAACCACGAGAACCCCTCCGACAATCACGACACCGGCTCAGCACAACCCGCAGCACAGCTACACGGCAGCCCCGCAACATATACCAGTTGCACAGGCTACAGCCCAACTCCCGAGAGCAACTGCGACCCACACACCTGCACCACCTCCCCACGCGCAAAACCACCCCCTGCAGCATCTGCCGCTTCACAACCATAACACAGCACCAAATCCCCAGCCAAACCATACCACACTTCAACACTGCGACCCAAACACTCGCCCACGTAAAAAAGCAAGAAAGAATAACGGGCCACGCAGACCAAACCACAATGCAACACGGCATGGCAACACAAGACCACGTAGGAACAAAAACCAGGCAAACACCAACCAGCACATGCAAGCCCAGCAATTCATCACCAGGGTCCTCGCACCCACGCACAACACCCCCACGTCAGCACCGCTCCTCCCGCTACCAAACCAACATGACCCCCGACAACTCTCTCCTCCCCCCATCCAGCTCTACAGATCGGCTCAGCAATCCGGCTTGCAAGCAGTCTCAGCAGGTTACCCACATGCAGCCAAATCATTGGGCAACAAATACAAGCAGTGAATACACAACCACCACAGGTCCAAATCATCCTCGTCCCAGACCAAGACATCGAAGATGGTGCCAGACGACAGACAACCATCAACGTCGGATCACCCTCTCCGGATACACCAGTCAGAGCGGTCAGCACCTTCGGCCACATCTTCAAGAACTTCGATATTCCCTCGCTGGATCGGGTATTGAAGCTAACAGTGAGGTCAACACAGGCAACAACGAGGGCTCCTCACACCTCAAAACCATCAGAAGGGATCTGTGCAACGATTACGATAGTGATAGACTAACGCTCTCTAATCTATAGGCTGCAAGATACTATTGTTGGCTAGCAACAGTAATTGGTAGACTCAGGTACTCGATCGGCTACCCGATAGAGCATTCCGATTGCAGCACCCCTGTTTTTTTATTACAGAGTTATTAAGTTTCTCGGGTGAGAAACTCAGGTCCTCGGTCGACAACCCACTTAGGCAGTTCGATCGCAGCACCTTGTTCTTTGATGGTTACCTTGTTGATTGTAGAGGCCAGAGTACTCGTGAGACGACTCAGAGAGGCATGCCAATTGCAGCGCCTGCAATGTTTCTGAGACACAAATGTTATTTATATTAATTGTAAATTTGGTTCCCATTATTTATTTAAGGACTACCGTACTGATACAAAACACCGCTGCCTCTGCACCCTCCTCTTACCGCTCCACCCCCTCTGCTCTCTCCCAGCCCCAAACCCCAAAAAAAAAACCGCCAACTGCCTTGCAACTATAGCCCCCTTACAGAATACCCAAAAAAAAAAACCAACCACCTGCTAACCTTACCATTTTTACAATAAAATAGAGCACCGCCATAGATAACAAATAATTAGAACCACGGATGTACGACCCTGACATAAACCCTAAACCCTAGACTAGACAAGATAATACTGTTGATTCCAATTCAAACCCGCAACTGTTACAACCAATATAAAATTTTACAAGAAGAGAAAAACCAAAACAAAGTATACTTCCAAATACTGTAAATGTTTGTGTTATCTAAACAGGTCAACAACTTACATGTCATGGAAGATGGACGAAGAGGCTAGAGGAGAGTTGCGGAACCATGCAGGAAGATCGTCCACCTACACTACAAAAACAGACTCATGGAAAGAATAAAGATCAAAAACCTGTTCACAAACATACTCCACGAACACAACCCACTTACAACAGAAAGACTACAAAATATAACCTTCGGATGGACATACGACAACCACCTTGCCAAACAGTTGTACAAACCCACGGTTGTATTCCAGAAATTCGAACTCACTCAATGGTACGCACAACAGGACCAAACCTGCTTCTGCCAACATCACACATACGAGCAGTTCATCCATATTTGCAGAGATGACGCACTCCAACCACACGTCATCACCCTAGACACCAACATAATACGAAACCCAAAGTTAAGGAATCAAGTTAAAAAAGGACTCAACCACATCCCACTCAAACCTTACAACCAAAATGAGATCAGGAAAGAATGCAAGAAGGCCCTACACAAAACCCGTCAAAATAATCAATCAAGAAAGCACGATCATATCAGACGGACAACAGCACAAAAATAAAAGCGAAAACCCCCGAATTTTTGGTTTCCCATTAACCGCTAGTGACACACATACACATGACGCTCACATACAGACACACCCACACAAACAGAGAGACATACACACACACACACACACACATACACACACACACACACACACACACACACACACACACACACACACACACACACACACACACACACA
>BFEA01000861.1:413177-439564 GCA_003427395.1 Chara braunii | reverse complement strand
CTTTTTTTTTTTCAAGTTTGTTTTTTTTGTTCTTAAATTTTTAGCTCAAGTTTGGTTACGAATTTGAGCATACCTCCCGGGCATAAGTTGTTTGTATTATTATTTTACATAACATATATTCTTAAAAAAATACATTGATTTTTTTTTATTTTTTTTTTTTATGTTCGCGTTCGGAGGGTTTTGGTGCTCGTTTGAGTTCGGTCGTGAACGCTCAGGTTCGGTCACCGAACACGATGCTACACAGGTTTTAGCCCTCTTAATTATAGGTTAACCTGAATAAACTCATGGCAAGCGTGTTGGCCTCATCAAGTCAAAACCTCTTACATTTGTCATACAACGTCTAACATTAAAAAAAAATGGTTGATAACCTTGTAAGGGTTTTTGCTCCGACACCGTGAACGTACAAAAAATTAGACAACAAGTGGCGTCATACAATAATGGAGGATTAAGTGGTGTACGAGGTGCGAGTCAAGCCATGGACGTCGGGCGGTGCAATAAAAGTATGTGAAACGTCTCAGCCAAGATCCCCTCGGGAACGGGTGTCCTAACCAAAAGAATAAACTCTTAATCCCAATCAGAAAGAGAATGAACCAATGTTAATAGATTTGGGTCCAAGGGGCCCGTCTGGCTTGGGCTTGGTCCCACTGGGTCCTTAAAGGTCCCACGTAGGCCGTGACCGGGTCCCAACCAAGAGGAGTCCCACATGGACTTACTTTCTGCCTCTGTCATACTGAAAAACAAATTTCAACTTTTAGAGAGAACCTACAGACTACAATTGTTCAGAGATGAAAAGACAAAGCACTTTAGAAGGAAGCAAGATACTCCATTTCTCCATCCATCAGGTAAGTAGTTCACACACTCAAACACAATCAAGACCACAGAGGAGTAGGAAAGAAACTAGAATCACCCCATCAAGACAAACAATACCATGCACACATACATATGGGCATTCCGTAGGTGCACGCCACTTACCTGAGTGGCCTGAGCTTCGAGATGAAATAGAACTCACCCCCCTCTCATGTGATCCTCCTGACCCCTGTAACGCTACCCCTACATTACTGTCCTATCTCCTAGGAAGGTCTGACTGGGACTGACTCCAACACCCAAGTGCAATGTCGAATCCCCCGCAGAGTGTTCCCAGTATTTGGTAGTAGGCACCTGCAAAGTAGAACCGATGTCTCAGTGAGAGCCTCAATGATTTCCTCTCTGTCTGTGGGCTTGCTGCGGAGCCGAGATAGTTTGCTGTGAAGTTTCTCCTGTGCTTTCCACCGCGAGTTTTGCTTGTTGCACCATGTGTGCGCTATCAACCGTACTCTACTGTGCATCCATTTGAGGCCAAGGCTGGCAGGTGCCTTGGCTACTGGAAAATGGTGTTCTGTCATGGCACCTGATAGCTGGGTTTTCAAAGAGACAGCGCGAGAGGATTTCCTCCTTTCCTCCTAGGCGGTCGGTCCTACAAGCGTCTGGGGCAGCATTCTGCTCCACTCCTTTAGAATGGGATTCCAGGTGAAGAAGACCGAGCTATAGGTGGTAGGGTGCGCATCAGTAATGAGTGCCACACAGTATCTGGCTCAGAGAGACTCGTTCTCCAGGTCGTTCCCACATTTCGAAGTTCTGGGGTCGCCTCACACGTAACATCCCGTTGCGTGGTTACCACCGTAACCACGGTTACTTTAACGAGGGAAAATTGGGAGTGGGACCCGGTCTGCTTGTCCAGGTATAGAGAGTGAGTTTTGAGTGTCAGCAGTCCAGATACCACTGACAACGGAAAGGGACCGTTTGTAGCTTGACGTGCCGTGTTGGAGAAATACAGTCCCCTCAATAAGGGTGCCGCTTCCTGAGCTCTGAAAGTTGGTAAACCCCTTTTGTGCCCGATCGGAGGCCCAGCGCTACATATTTGTGACACCATCTTGGCAACTCTTGATGCAACAAAAGCAGGCTTCGGAGAGGTCTCAAGCGTCATAGGCAACTTGTGCAGTAGCAATGGTGCAGATAACGAAATGCCACCCACGTACGCCCTTAAGAGTTTTCGCGTATCCGTTACGGTGTCGACCGGGTGAAGGAATCTGCCGGCTCTTGTAAAATTGGGTGGGCCTTATTTGTTCTGCCCCGTGTCTGTCACCCATGGGGTAGGGGGGGGGGGGGGGGGGGAGCTATTTCCCGGCTCCTGCAACCTGCAACACAACCGAATTAGCATCGGACAACAAGTGTCCAAACATACAATGACTGAGCAAAAACTGAACTGCCATCAGTAAGCGCTCAACTTATAATAATCAGTCCGATGGCATCTGAGGTTCTCTTAGAGTGTGCCAAAACCGCGAAATCTGTGGTCTCAGTTCAAGTTTCGACCGACCTAGAGCAATGCCTAGGCCAGACACCCTTGCTCGCTTGGTGTAGTTCGTACCGGACTCTTCGGGTCGAAGGTACTGCACTGGAACTCTCTGAGGCAAAAAAATGCCTCGTGATTAATCTAGGCTGGAGAGTGTCGATTTCATTCGTTGGTGTGCTTCTGGTTTTCCGACAAACGATAAAAAAGAAAATGCTCGAGTTGCCGGTAGATGACACTCTCGCGGGTCTTCAGAGTTTTGAGTGACTTGAGTCTGAAATTTCCCACTGCTGCCGGAGCTGTGTGAGCCCACAATCTGAGATCACTCCGAATCAAAGGTGTGAGTTTTCGAGTCAGCTGGGCCTGATTTCCGAAGTCAGCAATCTCCTCTTCCCTGAGTCTGGGTCCGAGTCCCGAGCTCGAGGCTGGGAACTTCTCAAGTTTGGGACTGCACTCAAGCTGCCTGCCTGAGTTCAAGTCTGCAGACTTTTGAGTCTGAGTCCGCTAACTTCCCGCTCCTTGCACGAGTTCGAGTCTGCAGACTTCTGAGTTTGAGTCTCCCAGCTTCCTTTTTGCTGCAGCTGCAAATGTTGTTCCAATTCTGATCCAAAATTTTCCGCTTTCTGTAGGCCGGAAAGCTTCCCCGTAGATCTGTGTCTCCAGATTCTGACAACTGCTATTGCTACCCAAGTTTTCTTGTTTTAGGAAACAATTGTGGGTTTCTGGCCATTGTATTTCTTTCTGCACCCAAGGACTGCTGAGTTTGAATGCCTGTGCAACAGAACACAGCCCAGTGAGTGCGAAACGCTTTCCTAATTAATTAGAGTCCTCTGGACTCAAACCCGTACTGCAAATCACAGTTTGCTATTTGCGAAGCTTTAAACACTTCATTCTTTTGAATAGAGCCTGCGGAACTCGAGTGTCTATGTGCCGTGGAATGCTTCCTGGGTAACTGCACACTGAGCAGGATTCCTGGAGCTTCCAATGGCGGCGACCATTGAACCTGAACCCCACATTGTTGCTGCCGACTTTGGCTTTTAGGGAGACCAACGAACCGGCGCCACTCATTACTTCTCTGCTCAGGGTGTTCGTGCTTCGGGCCACTGATGTGGTTTTTACCCATCAAGGCAGGTGAGCTCTATGTAGTCGTTAGTTGAAGGGTCTCAAGGCGCCCATTTAAGATTATGAAGTATGGCCTGCAATTTTAGGCCCAGATGCAGCCAGCGTAATGTCCTGTACTAAACTGAACAAAACCCCTCTTGGAATTTCTGGCCATGGTATATATATATCACCCACTGCTTGAGCAGCTACGTTTCCCGATTTGAAATCGGGGCTCAAAAACGCCGTTTTCGACTCAGACATAAGTCACCCAGCTTGTACTATTCCCGCGATCAAATTGAACGAGGTTAGCCCCCTGGCTGGTGATGAGCGTACCTTTAAGGTGCAAATAAAATTCATAGAAAACGCCAGGAATCCAAGTGCTGAATCCAGGAGGGCATTTTTGGAGTTGGAAGTAAACAAAGTGGCAATTTCGGTATTTCTCTTGTTCTGTCAGTCTGTCTACTCCATCATTTTCTCCTTACTTTCTAGCATGCTTCAACCCACCTGCTGCGCATGCATCCAATACACTGCCATATTCTTTCTCGTCATAGTTCTGAAGCCCACTCATTTACTTCTCCAATGAGAATGAACCTTCTGGAAGAACATGGGAAAATACGTTGCCATATTTTTATCTTGGGTGTTCACTCACCAAGCAAGAATACGAAAACGAACCTTCAGCTGGAAGATGGAAAGATACATCATGATATTGTCTTTTATGCGCTCCCTAAACGAATCTTCAGCTAAAACACGGAAAGGTGCATTCTATTCTCTCTCTCCCTGATGTGCGTCTTTTCGCTCTAGCTTCCTCTGCCCAAGTGCACTAGTGTGTTCCTGAGCTTTCACCCCTTTCATGAGCCCAGACCATGGGGTGAATTTGACATGCAACATGGGGCAGATTCATTCTGTCTATGTGCTTGCATTTCTAATGTATAGAATCCCTCTCTCGGAATGAGTTGCTGAACGTATCTGTTCCTCATCTGCGCTTCTCCTATGTTCTGTATATTGGCGGGGTCTGATCTCCAGCTCTATGTGGCCATTACCAGCAACGTGGCTATCCCTGCGGTCGGAAAAAAAAAGTACAATAAGCTTTTCTTTCATATCCAAAGGCAAAAGGCGCTCCATCCTGACCAATCCGGCGGCCTTGCACAGCAAGCTAGGTCCATCGAAGTTCCAATCCATCACACACCCAACTCCAAGATCCCAAATCTAAGTGTATTTTATAGTCCGCTTCCAAGAACACAGATGGCCTTGTATCGAGTCCGTCGCCGCGGCCTCATCTGTGTCCTTATTCCGGGTTCGTGCGAACGTCCGCTCCACCTTCGGTTTCAACTCCGATTTTTTTCATGTCTTCTAGTCTCAAGCCTTCGACCATTTTTTGACTCCCAGTGATCCGCATGATAGTTTGTAGTCCAACTGCTTTTCCTGTCTGTCACTAACTTCTTACCGCCCTTTGCCTCGACGATTGGTATAGCGGGAGCGGCACCTCTGTTTTGCTCCTTGGTCTGATCCGTTACGCATGTATCGGTGACGGGTTTTTTTTGTTTTTGTTTTTTTTGTTTTTTTTTGTTTTGTTTTGTTTTGTTTTGTTTTGTTTTGTTTTGTCGGTGAAGTTCAACCCTGAAGCGGCCATTTCTTCTTAGTTTCCTCAAATTCAATTATCAGCCCGATATACGGATTTCCCGCTTTCTCATACGCGCTCCTTACTGCGGCCACCTGCGAAGTTCGGAAACAGTATCTGGGCCGTATCATTTGGCCCGCTTGTCTCAAAGTCTCAAGTTCCTCTTTCGATAATCCCACTTCCCAAGCTTTTTGCCAGTTTTTCATTTTATTTAGCACCCTCTTCGAAAAAGTATTGGGGGGGGATAAGCTTGAGTTGCCCGACAACAACCCCCTCCCCCATTCTCGACGTCCATGACAAACCACCAGGTTGGGAATCTGTCCATCATTGAGAAGGGAAACAATAAACCTGCACCTAATCTCTGCCTGATCAACCCTAAGAAACATATCACTCTCGAGAAAACATACATCACATTCTGCTTAAAAAATTCCTTTTTAATTTGAATTTTCCTACCTCTTTTCCCACTTTTACTTCTCGTTGCTTTCCGCTTTGGTCCCTGGTCCGTTCTCTTGACCACCTTGTAAGACATGGGTGGACCTTCAGTTTGTCTTGCCACTTATGAAAGTAGAATATACTTTCACGTTTATGTTTAAACCTAGCACACAAGATCCATTTTAGAAACGGCAAACAACTTTGTCCTTTCAATAACTGACTGTTAAGCTTTGTAGGTTTACCCTTGACCGAGTCCTCGACCTCGGGTTTATACCGACCTGAATGCGATAACTCATAGGTATTTACATAAAAATGATGGTATCACTGTTCACATTTTCGTCTCTTCCTTCGATCTGTGTTTGTTATTACAACTTTTGCCTCACACAGACCAATGGATATAAAGAATCGACATACATGTAGATAGAAAGAACAAACAGACAAATATATAACCATTTGGAATTTTTCTGAAGCTTTGACACTTTCTTAAATCTCCTTGGTGTACTTCTAAGATCGTCAACATCCTTGACAAAATTAATCTTTACGACAACCTCCCCTTCATGTTCTTGCTTAGACGGAAGACGATATGCACTTTTTTGAACCTTCAAACGTCCTCGGACTAGTTTTCCTTCGATGCTCATTTCATTGCATTCATTCATCGATACATAAAACCCTGTCGCAAGACCCTCATCGCCTTTTGTAGCTATTAGGTTTTGACTTGCCTTTGTCCCAAAGGAAGTTTCATCGTCAATATCAGTTGTACCAATGGTCTCAAACAGTTGAGCAAACTCATAACTGACATCCGGTTCATACACGACCTGATGTATATTTAATAATTTAGTGTCCTCACCATCTAGGAGGATGTCTCTTTTAAATCTTCGCCACCTCGATCGTCTGTCAACTTGTCTCGAGTATCTTTAGTGCTTTGCGAAACGCCACAATCTTCACTCAACGCTCCCATCTTCGTCGTACTTAGGACGCCCGTATAACTTGCCGACGCCAATTTTGATCGACCAATGTATCCTCAATGAGCCTCAATTCTTCGTCCTTGCGTAGGATTTCAATATCAAGGATACTATCCTCTGTCTTATCCTTAGTCGATGGTCCAATCTCTTTTTGGACAGCTCCCTCACTACCGAATAGTAGAAAAACCAATAATTGGGCTATCATTATCATGAACATCTTCCTCAAACTAGACACTCGGTACCCCAAAGTTCTCCTGCTCGTAATCTGGTACGCTTTCACCTTCTCCATTGGTCCCCTTTTAATGTATACGTTGATCCCCGTAGAGGGTTCGTGGGGTGCTTCTTTCCCATCATCTACCTATAATACTCATTTCTTCTCATGTAACTCAACGATTCTCCCTTCGAGTGCTTCCGTTATGCGAGTGTAATCCTTTTTCTGTGATTTGCTTCGCCACATTGACCACAATATACATAGGAATCCTTCAAATTATTCCGATATTCATCTCCTTTACAGTTCAAACTACCGCTTCTCTAACTGTTTTGAAAATCCCGTGAGCCACTTGGCAATTCCTCTCTCTTTTGAGGCGAGGTATTCTCCATTCTCTTCATCCTTTTTACTTTAGCCCTTAAGACCTCAATCTTGTTGAGTAGTTACTCCTCTTTCCTATCCAATTTTTTTTGTTCCCCTTCTCCATTCTAATTTTCAACTGTCTGTCTCATGAGTGTCCGGATTTCGAACTTCCTTGTTCTCCGTTTTTTTTTTTTCGTCCAGTCGCTACAACTTGTATTTTTTCCATCATCTATCACTTCTACGTGTTTCATATTTCTTAGGCGATCAAAACTCTTTTTCCTTTAATTTCATTATTTTTCCCTCGCTACTAAATCGTTTTGCTAAACGATCTTCGCATACTGTTTTCCTAAAGTTTTGTAATGCCTCAAGCATATAAGATTTAATGTCCGACTTCTTAGTCCACAAAGCCAATGCTTTTACTTGGGGGAAGGACACATTTCGGATCGGTAGTTCCTTCACTAACATCTCACATTTCTCTTGAGGAAGGGTGTCCAAGAACATTACACACCATTCTTTCTCAGACAGGAGAGCGTTCTCCTCTAAGGGTGAAGACACCCTCTCATACCGTTTAGCAAAAACTATAACCAAGAACATTACACACCATTCTTTCTCAGACAGGAGAGCGTTCTCCACTGAGGGTGAAGACACCCTCTCATACCGTTTAGCAAAAACTATAAAACTCTCACCCTTTTCTTTCTTCATCTTCTTCAAATCCTCACCCGAATACGAGATATTGTCACAAGTAAATATCCGAGACAATTGCCGATAGCTAGTTTAATTTTTCACCCGAATTTCATCCTTGGGTAGCATCTTCGGGTACAATAACTCTCACCTCGTGATCTAGGATGGGATTCGTGTGAAAAATAAAAGTAGCTACCATCTCTCGCCGAGTCCATTCTGCTCTCAAGGCGTGAGCCTCCTAATTATAAAGGAACTTTAGTACCTGATGTCTAGCGAAATATAGAGGTTGAACGGAGTACGGCGGTTGGTAGCTCGGATGACCATACAACCGTTTGTATCCCATAAGATATGGACATGGTCCGTATGATGGCTCATATTGTCTTTCTCGCCAAGTTTCTCCCGCACAAATTTTTATAAACAACAGTCCTCTGGTAATTTTTTTAAGATTCAGACTCCTTTTTTTATCCTTCCAGCTTGCCGTATCTAGACACTGTGGTCTGCCTCCATACTTATCATTCCATATGGATGAAGTAAAGTTTTAATATGGATGAACTATTTTTTTTTTCTCTTCCGCGCTCATTCTTTCATAAAGAATTTCATTTAGGGTTTCTTATGCCTTTTTCCTTTTTTTCCTTCAATCATCTGAGATGACATGTTAGCTTCAAGGTTCCTCACCTTACAAACTACAACCCCTGGATCCATAAGGACCTCAAATGGTAAGTTTTTCTCAAAGGTTATCATATTAATAGAATAAGTGAACCTCATAAAGGTTCGACCATATCAAGAAAACTTTGAGATGAAAGTCCCCTTGTAGTAGATAAAACACTTGTGAAAGTTTCATCAGAGAAGTCCTCCAACATGATAACTTGTTGGGGCAGATTTGTTGTCATTGAGAGAATACCATACTTTTGTACAAGCTCCGCAACCAGCTCATCGACAAATAAATCAACGTTTACATTAGTTTTCTTTTTTTTTTCTTTTCTGGTTTTCATTATTTTTGAGGGTTAGTTGTTTCATCCCTCCAGGATGCCTTGGGTCCAATTTATTCCATGAGTTGTCACAAACACGGCCCATAACATCTTTTTTTACAATTTTATTTTTTTTAGTTTTTTTTTCATTAATTAAATGAATTTGCAGGTACAATTGTTTCTGGGTCGATCTTCATACTTACCTCTTCCTCTACCTCCTCCACCATTACCTCCATTTCTTCTAACTCTAGATGCGTTTTTCTTCCTTTCTTGATCATCATCATCATTTTCTTTATCACTCTCAACTTTCTTCTTCTCTTTCTCATCAACAGTATGAGCAACAAACATATAATTTGTCATAATTTGTCGGATTACATATCCAGTACTCGCATTATTTTCCCTTTTCATCCCATTTGTTGTTTTTCAGTCTTTGGTTAGGGTATTGATTTGATCAAGAGACTACTTATAGTTAGAGATGGTTGGTAATGTCCTCATTATCGCCGCCATCTCATCCCACCTGAGAGAATAATGCCGAGCTTTGCTTAATACTATTTGCATTTCATTCTTAGTAAAGTTAGTTTAATTCGGAAATATGTGGCACTTTTTAGCCTAGTCAAGGTAAGAAACTGAAGGAAGAAATTAAATGTATCATACTTAACTCTCTTGATGTTGAGGAGATCCCTGATAGTTGTAGGGACAAAGTTTTTCTTAAATTCGATCCTCATTCTCTCTCTGACTTCCTGCCAAGTAATGACTCTTCTATTAATTTGTGAACTGACAACCTTGTGTCTGAATCACAATAGGACAAAAAATGTTTAAGTTGATGTGCATGGGTCCATCCATAGCAGAGACCAAACAATCCATATTCAAGGAAATCATTAATCTGCGGTCCTCTAAAGTAAAAAAATTATATCTTCTGGCCTCTGCGCTCTGACAATATCTGATCCATCTTTCATAACATCAACTCTATAAACCAGTTTCCTTATAACACCCCCTATGGCCTCTTCATTAGTCCCTGTAAAAGAGTTAGGCCTTCCCTTTCCAGCCATCGTAACCATGAATCCCTCTTTAGTTCTTTTTTTTCCCCCTGACACTTCTCAACTTTTTCTCTTTTATTCTCAACCAGAGGTTGACATCGGGTGGGCATGACCCGACCCAACAATTTTGGACGTGTGTAGGCATGACAAAATTAGTATGGACCTATGCGGTTGAGTAGGAAAAGATGAAGGAGTGATATGACTGGGGCAAGGAACTATATGGTGCGCAGAGCTGGGTGTTGGAACAAGCAGTAACGACTAGGTAAAGGTTTATCGTGGGCCCGGTTACAGTTGGGTAGAGGTTTGGCTCGGGTGACCTAAGACCTGTAGGCAAGCCTAGGTCGTATTAGGGCAAGCTCGTACTATGAATTCGACCTAGCCCCTTTTTTTAGCCTTAAATGACAGGGCAACATGCTTGAAATAAAACTTACCGGCCTCATGTAATTCGTGTAGTTCCCTATGGATTCAAACACTACTTCGTGTTTCAATAGTTCATTGGTGTACCAATTGAGCTATGCCCATTGATGAGGGCCGCCCGCCGTTTTGTCTTAGGGCATACTCACACTAGAATATTTAGTAATAAATTCATGACATGAGAAACTCGTTAATGTTAAAATACAAGTGTGATAAATACAACATCCATGGCTCCAAAAACCGCTCATAAAACCATAATCGACATACATTTAGTCTCCCAATGTTTCGAGCTCGTGAATATAATTAGGGAGGTGGGAGAAAGACAAAGAGGGGGAAGAGGAAAGTTTCCACATGAATTGGCGAAGCAGAAAACCCCTCTCAAGCCCCCTTTCTCCTCGTCCGTTCCCACACACTCGCCACGTCAGCAATATAGTTCTCCCCTGACGATCTTTGACACATACAACGAATAGGTCACAACAGGGTGCCCATCCTCCAGCCACGTCAACAACATCCAAGGAGGATGGCGCAAATCTTCCTCTTGGAGAAGAGCAGCAAAGCACACGCTTCGTCACATGTACGTCCAAGTAAGTTTTTCCTCGTCACTCATATCAATCTCACAGTCCATCCATATCCTCCTCCTCCTTGCCCTCACTCCCATCAATGTCGCAATCAATATGGCTATGGCCACGTCAGCATAAACACCCTCAAGGCTCATGCCCACTCTCCATATCTTGCGCCAACATAGAGCTCCAACAACTTAGCGTCGTCGCACTAGCATCAAGCCAGCGCCAGGCAGAATGCACAAGACTAAATGATCTCCAACAGGGGTTGGGTCAATTTATAGTGTTAACTCACGTTGACCTGCCTCTGGTCTCCTAGCTACGACGACCCAGATCTGTCAACAACTAATGACCTGGATGGCGCACAGTTGTAGATTCCCCACATGTCCCACTTGGACTGGATTCCTTTGGATACCTACAAACAATCAATGATGTGCATCCGATCTATGACCGAGGCTGACGAGCGGGTTGACTTTGACTTCTGGGCCTGGAGTCCCGTGTTGGGGTGGAGCATCGACTTTCCCCGGGTCAACTGTTGCACGTAGGGCCTCTGGAGGCCAGTTTCGACCTTGCCCTGGGTGCCCCTTGACATCAAGCCTTTGTCCGGGTACTTCCAAGACTTAGGGCGTGACTTTTGACCCCTGTTTCGGACCTTTGACCAAAACTTCATGACGCTGCCCTTGACAACACAAGTAAAATCCTCAAGGCAGGTCTACTATCCATGCATGCATACATGGATAGCAAAGTGGATGCTATCCAGGATACCCTTGACCAGATACTGAGTGTCATGCATGGGATGGGAAGAACTTTCACATCTCCAACATGCAGCCCCTTTTCACCAAGCGATACTTCAACAGCAGCATCACAAACTGCTGCTTCTTCATCTTCAAGTCCAACGGTTGGTGCTATACAATAGCCAGTCCCACTACTGGGACAACAACAACCTTGGTACCCTAAGACCCCACTGAAACCACCCTCAACCTTCTCAGGTGATAAGAAGGATGAGGCTCTCGACACTTGGTTGAGAACGGTGCGAGTCTGGGTGAGGGCAAAGCGGACGCTGGTCGAGGAAGAGGTGATCATTGCCGCCTCGTATCTTGAGGGATCGGTAGCCCGATAGCTACATGGATTGGTAGCCTCGAAAAGGTTCGGCAGGCGAATGAACGATTGGGCTAAGACCCACACTTTAGAGAGCTTCATGGAGTTGGTGGAAACGCGATGGCACAAAACTCAGCAGGCCCAGCAGGCCACTGATGCGTTGACCTGGCTTGATACTAAAAAGTACAAGTCCGCACGTGAACTTACCACTGTCGTGGATCGTCTCATTGTCGTCCCCGACGTACGCTACGATCCGTAGGTCTTAATGACCATGTTCTTAAGATGTCTTCCCACATACGTCAATAACTTGTTGGTCAGCGAGGCCAACATCGAATATCACACTCGGGACTCCCTTAGCAAAATGACCTTAGATTTAGAGGTTAGGCTAGGATGAGCCCAACAAGTAAAATCCTCAAGGTAGGTCTATTGTCCATGCATGCATACATGGACAACAAACTGGATGCTATCCAGGATATCCTTGACCAGATACTAAGTGCCATGTAGGGGAGGGGAAGAACTTTCACATCTCCAACAGGCAGGTCCAGTTTCCGGCCCCCAAGTTTTCCATTACTGATGTCCTCACCGGTGATGATGGGACCCACTATGTTTCAGTTTAGCAGTTCACCAAGCGGTACTTCAGCAGCAGCATCACAGACTGCTGCTTCTTTATCTTCAGTTCCAGCGGCTGGTGCTACACAATAGCCGGTCCCAGTGTCCCACCACTGGGACAATAGCAGCCTTGGTACCCTAAGACCTCACTGAAACCACCCTCAACCTTCTCAAGTGATAATAAGGATGAGGCTCTCAACAAGAGAACGGTGCCAGTGTGGGTGAGGGCAAAGAGGACGCTGGTCGAGGAAGAGGTGATCACTGCCGCCTCGTATCTCGAGAGATCAGCAACCCGATGGCTAGATGAATTGGTAGCCTCGAAAGGGTGCGGCAGACAAATGAACGATTGGGCTAAGACCCATACTTTAGAGAGCTTCATGGAGTTGGTGGAAATGCGATGGCACAACCCTCACCAGGCCCAACAAACCACTGACGCGTTGACCCAACTTGATACTAAAAAGTACAAGTTCGCACATGAACTTACCTCTGCCGTGGAGTATCTCATTGTCGTCCCCGATGTACGCTACGATCCGTAGGTCTTAATGACAATGTTCTGAAGATGTCTTCCCACGTACGTCAAGAACTCTTGGTCAACGAGACCAACATCGAATATCACACTCTGAACTTCTTTAGCAAAATGACCTTAGATTTAGAGGCTAGGCTAGGAGGAACCCAACAACTCTCGACGAATGAGAGAAAGAAGTAGAATCCGCAAAAATGGAAGAAAGAGGGTAGTCTTTTGATGATGGTTGATTCCGACGGGAATCAAACCGAGATCGACGATGTTTCTGATCTTGTGGACGAAACAACGTTTGGAGGTGAGGATAGTGCAGAGGGTAGTAACCTCGCCTCCCTAGTAAAAGTTGAGGCAAGTAACCGCGACAAGGGCGGTCAACAAAAGAGTCAGGGGCAGACCCAAAACTCAAACAAGATTTCATCTTGGGTGAGGGCGGGTCTAGATCAAGATGTGTGGCGAGATCGTTATTCGCGAAGAGCTTACATTTACTGCGGCGAGTGTGACCATTAACAATTTAAGTGCAAGAACGCGAGGGTATTGCAGAAGATACCTCCCAAAGGTGGTTTTAATAATTATTCTTCCCAAGGTGGGGCTTCTACCATTTCCAATTCGGGAAACACACCGGGCCAATAAAAGTTGTAGCTTCTTCTACTCCTTTTGAAGTGAGCGATGTACCCTCGCCACTTAAAGAGTTGGCTGAACTCATTGACTCTTTCGTCACCCCGCAGATGTATCCTGATCCAATGATACTTTGTTTGTTGGATGTGTCTGATGCCTTAGAGGACCTAGAAAGTGAGTGGTCGGCAAGGGACCCTCATGAGTCCTGGGTGACACTAAGTACGGGTCGGGAGCATTTCGTAGTAGAAGTTGGTATATGCGGCCGCAAATGTGGTGCATTCGTAGACATCGGCTCCACACAAAACTTCATAAGTCGCGACTACGTCGAGAGATTGCGCCTAAAGGACCGGGTGCAACGCCTGAGTAGATCTGTAGCATCTACTTTGGCCAACAAATAGTGCATGTTAGAAGAGGACTACGTCAGGGATGTGGTCTGCACCTTCTCTTATGGAGGTGAGAAACTTAATCATAAGATTTCGCTCCTAGTCAGCGACAATTTGTCATTCGACATGTTATTAGGTATGTACCACCTCGAGGTTGCTAAACCCTAGTTTGGTTGGGACAAGAAAGTGCTACTGTTGAGGAGCATACTCAACATGTAGAAAAATTACTTTCACTTCTACGACAACACAAGTATAAGGTAAGTAGAGAAATGCGAGTTTTGTCGCACTAAAACCTGGTACTTGGGTCATAAGATTTCCGCGGAAGGTATAAGGCCCGAAGATGCAAAGGTGACTACCATTCGTGACTGGCCACGACCTCAGTCTGTAACTGAGTTCAGATCTTTCTTAGGGATGACAAATTACTATCGCAACTTTGTGAATAATTATAGTACGGTGGCCGCCCCTTTGACTGATCTTACACGCCTTGACAGGCCATGGGAATGAACAGATAAATGCGAGGCTGCTTTCTAAAGACTGAAGCATGCCCTCATGCATCATGAGGTTTTCATGGTCCCCGATCCTTAGAGGCCATTCGTTGTGACCACGAACGCAAGCCAATATGGTATTGGCACAATGCTAGCTGAATAAAAAGTGAAAACGTTGAGGCCGATCGAGTACATGAGTAAGAAGATGCCATCAAAGAAGTAGGCATAGTCCACCTACGAAAGGGAACTCTACGCCCTCTACAAAGCACTTGTCCACTGGAGACACTATCTGTTGGGAAGATTCTTTCATTTGAAAACTGACCATCAGACACTCAAGTGGATCAAGACACAACTTGTTCTCTCAGACGCCCTCAAACGCTAAATTGAAGTCATTGATCAGTATGACTTCAAGCTAGACTATGAGAAAAGAGAATACAACAAGGTTGCTGATGCATTGTCACATAGGGCAGACTACCTAGGTGCACTAATAACAAATTTTGGCTTATCTGACGGTGTAACTCGGTCAATGGTGGAAGCCTACAAGGAAGACCCTGTCACGATGAACGTCATGCGCAAACCTGAGGCCCGAGACAAAGCCACATCTGATGAGTTTGTGATGGTGGATGGGTTACTCTTTCTTGAAAAGGCAGGGTTCAAAAGATTAGTGGTTTCATCTAGCGAAATTTTGCGTAGTTTATTTTTGGGTGAGTGCCACAACACAGTCGACTACAAAAAGACAAGTGCTAATTTAGTACAACATTTTTGGTGGTCTGGTATGCTTAATGAAGCAAAGAAGTACGTACAGACTTATCAAGTCTGTTAGCGGGACAAACCGCGAACTCAAGTTCCGCTTGGGTTACTCAAACCCTTGCCCATTCCTGCCGGTCCCGGACAAAGCGTATCCATGGACTTCATTGACACACTCGTGACCAGCAAGAGTGGCAAGAGACACATCTTCATCGTAGTTGACAGGTTTACTAAGTACGCTAGACTAATTGCCATGTAGGAAACAACGAGGACGAATCATGTAATCAAGTTCTTTATGGATAACTGGGTGTGTGATTTCGGACTGCCCAAGTCCATCGTTAGTGATAGAGATGCCCGTTTCACCAGTGAGATGTGGAAGAAGGCTGCTGAACAGATCGGCAGCCAACTCCAGATGACTTTGGGGAATCATCCCGAAGCCAACAGTCAAGCTGAACAGACAAACTGTGCGGTTGCCGCTCATCGCCAGTCTGTACAACAACGTTGTGCACAGCACCACCGGCGTAAGTCCGCGGCAACTGCATTTGGGGTGGAAGCCCAAATCTGCTCTAAACTTCTCCTGCCTGAATACCGATCTGCTACAACTCTTGGAACCATATAATTTGTTGTCCAACATGAAAAGTTGTTGCAGCAGGCTGTCGAGCACATTAAGATATCGCAAGAAGCAATGATTGCTTATGAGAACAAACATCGATGACAATCCACATTAATTTTCAGGTAGGGGATCGTGTCTCGATCGAGGCTAGTGAGCTAGGACAAGAATTCGACATCTCTAGGAAACTAATGCCTCAGTACTTCGGTCCTTGGGAATCGTGGATATCGTGCATAGTAAGTTGGATTGTCCCTTGTACATCATTTGAATCCCTGGTCACCTGCGTACTTACCCTGTGTTTCACGCCTCAAAGCTTGCACCTTTCGCTGAGACACAACAATTCCCATCAAGGAGATCAATGCTGGCCCCAACCATGGATGGCCACGTGGACGTCGATGACATTTTTTAGCACAGAGATATGCCTGTTCCCAAGCCTGTGGCCCTGTCGGTAGAGGAAGACCGCTGAAACCCGAGAGGGAGTACCGGGTCAGATTCAGGCATCATACGGATCCAAAAGAAGACCGATGGTTCTCAAGAGAGGAACTGGTTGAAACAACACCTCAAATCGTGGCAGATTATGAAAGAAGGTTAAAGGGGAACGCTCCTGCTTAAGAAGCATCTCAACGGACTTTCGAAGCAGAGGGAGAGGGAATGTGAGGAATATGCCCTGACGGGGCCCTAGCCAACATGCACATGACATGGGCTGTGGGCCCCAGCAAGCATCGCCACCGCCCTAAGTGAAGGTGGGCCTGAATATCCACGAGAGGCCCTTATCTCAGCACTTTCCAATGTGGGTATCAGACAGTTGCAGCATGCCAGTTGGTTGAAGTGCAACGTGAGCCTCACCCCGGGCTCCTTCCAGAGACAGCAGCTGCGTGAAGCAGTTGAGCCCAGGGCCGGGTGGTTGCGCCCTGGGCACACGCAGTGTGAGGCTGACACATAACGAAGTGGCCGTGGGCGAGTCAGCATTGTCGTCACAGAGGCCCAGTGAGCCAACGAGAAGACAACAAACACTTGGAGCGTGGAGGCTGCCTGGACGTGCCCAACCAAAAAGGGCCCAGGCCCCCAACTGTCGGAGAGGGCATGGGCGCAGACACTGGGGCCCGACTGGAAGCTACTGGGAGCTTCCTCGGCCAGGCCCGCACAGCCAAACAGGGCCTCGACTTCCACATAGGAAGATCGCTGCCGAGGGGAAGGGGATTCTGGCGTAGGCAGGCAATGCGGACATGCTGCTGCGTTCCTGCGCAAGTGTCTGCATGCGCGCTGCTGGCTGGGGCGCACGCGGGCGCTATGAGGTGCGAGGGGCGCTGTAGGGCAGCGGGCGCATGGCGGCCATAGCTGGGCTTCAGATGCGCGAAGGACTGAAGGTGGTCTTCGGGTAGGAGGCGCATAAGTGTGGTCAAGGTCTGATGAGGGGAGGAGAGAGAACGTACCTGGTGTATGTGGGAGATTGGCATTGGTATTGACGTCATATACATTGGTCTTCAACGTCGGATGTGATCCGGTTGCACGAATGTAGATAGGCTAGATAGGCTTAGTAGAGCAGGCTGGGCGCTGGGTGCCAGACAAAGATGAGCGACATTGGATACTGTGTTGGTGAGGCCTGAGTGCGCTAACATTGGCACACGAGTTCACTGTTTGCTCTTATTTGGATGAAATCTTGGTGCATTCTAGCTCTCTGCTTGCTACATGACTATCTGGACTTCTGGTGATTTTGCAACTTGTATTTCTGTCTATCGCTCTTGCTCATATTCGTTGCATATAGCAAAACTTCAAAAAATAAACCCAAAAAAAATTGGTTGTAGATCTCAAAAAGATCTACAACCCTTTTTTCTTGCGCATCTTTTACTCGTGAAAAAAATATTCCCTCGCCCACTCAAACCCCGCTCAACGCGCTTTGAGCGCGAGATTGATCGGCGCTCAAAAACTTGAGCGCCGACCGCGTGCTCAATCAGCGTGCGGTTTCACAGGGTGCACAGGGCATTTCAGGCTCGGCTTCAATAGCTGGGCAAGGTGTGTGGTCTTAAACAAAAAGTCTTTTACTTTATTCATTAGCTTTGGTCAGTGGGAGAGCTGCAGTTTGCACTGCCATAGCCACCAACAACTTTGACGAGTTCATTGACTAGTATTGTCCTGGTGGCGACTTAGAAGGGGCTGCATGTTGTAAGGCTGGTTGTTCTCAGTAATCTTAACCACCAGTACGTTTCCCAGCCATTTTTCTAAGATGCGGCGTGCATGCAGCCGCATCTGGCGGGATGTGCCAGGGTGCCGTTTCGCTGAAAGTCCATCCAGGCAAATCAGGTCTTGCATGCGACCGGTTTTGCCTGGATAGATATTAGTCAAACGGCCCCCTGGTACATCCCGGCAGACACGGCTGCATGCATGCCGCGTCTTAGAAAAATGGTCAGGAAAAGGACTGGTGGTCTATTGCGTGATTGCATAGGACTCTGGACCCTCCGACCTGGTTTGCAGCAGGCGCAGCCCCCCACTGCTACTGTTTTCCCCCGAAAAGAACGTACAGTTATATCAGTGCCATAGCTAGACTGAAGTTGCCTCAAATAATGACTGTACTATTTGATACTGTAGGAAAGTCTGGAGATTAAAGCTTCTTTGAAGGTCCCCACAAAGCAGCACCTCCTGTGGCTTGGTAGACGGGCCAAAATTGCTACGACAAAAGATGGGCTTGGTCCTGTTGCCCAAACTGGCTGGCTACCAACACCTCACAGACGAGCAGATTAGAAAATTACCTGTAAAAAGATGGAAAAAGAACCCAGATAGTCTCCAATAACTGCACCTCAAATTGTTCCAAAAAATGAAGAAATAAGGATGTCTTTGTACCTTTCTCAGCTATCGATGTCGAGCCTAAGATCGGCCTGCACGGCGAAAAAAAGACAGACAGGCGCAGGCCTCATTTCGGCTGGCGCCTCCAGCCATTACGGTCCAGATGCCGAACCGTCGAAAGTTCCACGTGTGTACCAGCGCATATTTGTTTTTCAAGCGGGGAAAGGTACTGGTGCCTGGTGGCTTAAACCGTATAACGCGGGAGTGATGAGTGGACCCACACATCATGCCCACCAATGCGTGATACTACTCAGTGAAAACTCGAGATGACGGGAATGGTGAACTTGAACAGTTTGTGTATTACTGTTATTAGCAGATAGGATAGGGTGCAGATGTACTCAGACCAGTTTACCGTACAAAAAAGCAGAGTGTGCGTGTGCGTCAGTGCATCTTTAGTAGGCAGTGGTGTTTCCGGGGCGGGGAAATTGAAAATCAAAATAAAATAAAGGTCTTGCCAAGTGGGAGTACCCTATGTGCTGTGCGGAAAGAAAAGAGAAAAAGAAGAAAAGAAATAAAGAACCCCCTATGCTGTTCTTCACCCAGCAGGCACTATGGTCTAAAAAGTTATGATTTTGTCTGGAGGGGGCTCACAAATGCATTCTTAACACCGCTTTCGGAGGCCCCCAGCTCGACGGATGGAGGGTTTTGCTTTCCGGGTCCAGCTCCGGCAGGCATTGATTTGGCTTGACAGCGTACAAGCTTGAAGGGAGGCAGTGGGTGCAGGGGGGTGGAGGAGGGGGGGGGGACTTCAATGGTGGAACGTAACAAAAAGGGAAAATGAAAAGCAGAAAGAGGAAAGGAAACAGCATTCGCAGGTAAAAGTTGGGGGAATTGTTGTGACCTTTCCTTTGAAAATTCACACCTCTTCTCGGCGTTTTGGAAAAAAACTTTTTTCACTCGCACATACACAATTATAGTATATCCTGTTGCAATGACAAAATGACAGGACACTGTGCTGCCTCAAGGGTTTCGTCTTTTTTTTTTTCCCATGTCAGGCCATACTCAGGGCCTTGCCACACCACTCTCGAATCTCGAAAATTCGAGAGTTGGGCATCGCCACACAGCCTCGCGAAAAAAAAACCCTTGGATTCTTTCGAGAGCTGTCAGAAGGCTGGTTTCGAGGGCCTTCTCGAAAAGATGTTTTCGCCCAGCCTGCAGCTTTGTGGTTTTCATGATACCTCCCGTCGGCGCTCGAGGTCGTGCTCCGTTTCGAGAGCTGTCAGGCCGTGTTTGGACGGTAGTGCGCCGAAGGAGAAATGCGCACTCTCGAAAGCAACTCTCGAAAATGCACCATCTTCGAGAGGCGGTTGACGCATGTATACAAGCCATCTTTGCGGTTCGGTGCATTGACAGTGAGGAAGGCTTCCGCTCAGCACGGCCTCCCCGCGGTACGGGACATGCATCCAATTTGAGAGTTCGGCTCCGCCACACAGCACTACCAAATCGGGCCGCGGAGAGGATCCACGTTCGAGAGGAAAAATGTCGAGTGTGCTGTGTGGCGAAGGGCCCTTTCCTCTCGAAAACCGCCCTCTCGAAAAGTTCTGACAGCTATCGAAATTTTTTGAGATTCGAGAGTGGTGTGGCGAGGCCCTCACACGGCGACCCCAAATCCGCAGAATATGCGGATTTGGGAAGAGCAGATTTGAGGTTTTGGTCGTGGTTCACGTCACACTGCTGTACCTTTTCAGATGGGACAAGGTCGCCGCGGTCTGGAGAAATGGGCATTTGGTACTTGGCTGGTCACACGGCGACAGCCACAAATTGTGCAAGAACTTTTGTGAACGAATTTTTGCCAATTTTTGAAGAAAATGCAAAAACGAAAAAGGGTATTTGGGGTCACCTCCAGAGGTGACCCCAAAATCCCTTGCCCCGCGGCTTCCCAGGCCGCTGACAAATGGGTACTGGAATAGTACATTTGCAAATTTGGTAGATCTGTGTGACCGGCCTTTTCCCCTTTTTTTTGGGATTCTGGGATTATAGGTCCCCGTGTGAGTATGCCCTCAGTGAAGTTCTTACCTTTTTTTCCATTTTTGTCTCCTTCCCTTCACCCCTCCAACGTTTGCTGATTGTCAGCAATGATTTTTAGACGGAAGTGTTTTTTTGTTTTTTTTTGTTTGGTTGAAGAGAAAGTCTGTAATAATGGCATGAGAAAATGACAGGACAAAAAAAAAACAAAAAAACAAAAACAAAAAATGACAGGACACAGCATTTTGCTTTCTTTTCCCCCAGTTTACCTTTAGGGCATACTCACACAGCGGTGGCAGTCTAGCAAAATCTGCTGAATTTTCTTTCCCATGTTTGCTAAAATAATACCCTGCCCTGTCACACATGGGTTGCAAATTAGAAAGGACACGAGCGGGACTCTCTGGCAATTGCAATTTTTATTTTTTATTTTTTTTTTCAATTGCAAAATTGGTGCCTTTCATGGTCACAAAGCGCGGAAATTTTCTTTTAACAATTCCCAAGAGGCGAAAGAGAATTTGTCACGACCAAAAGAGAATTTGCCACCACCTCTCGAGGTGGTAGCAAAATGCCCATCCCCGCGGCCCCCCAGGCCGCTGACAAATGCTACCCCGTTTGCAACTTTGGTGGTCGGAAAACCCTCGTGTGACTCTAACAGCATAGTGGATTTTGCGATTTAGCCAAAAAAACCACTAGTGTGAGTATGCCCTTATTGTGTCCCCTCCCCTTTACCCCTCGGAATTTTTGCTGATTGTCCGCAATGCATTTGTGATTCTTCTGAAAGAGGTTTTTTTTTTTTTTTTTTTTTTCTTTTTCGAGGAGAAAGTTCATAGTAAAGTTATTTCTTCTCAGCAATGTTCTCTGTTTGCTGTTTCAGAATTCAATATTTGCTTCTGAAAATGGTGTTTTCCAGAGGTGGAAAAAAAAAAAAAAAAAAAAAAAGGCCTGTATTGTGTTGTGAGACTAGGAAGTTCTTCACAGGACTGGAGGGGAGGCAAAGTCTGGCTATGGGACGCTGGACAGCACCACGGTGGCTTGGTCATGGAAAATAGAGATACCCTGGAAAAAGCTCACAGATGTTTACACCGCCGGACATTACATAGGCCTGCTCAGTCAATCCCCTGGGTTGCAGGGTAATCAATGCTGGCAGGCCCCACAGTCACCGTCCTCACTTTTGCTCAGACATTCTCTTTTCTGTATATGGGAAGCTGGACCCGTTTTCCAGCAGGTGATGCTCCCCACCAATAGATGGAGCCTCTCCCAGGTGTTAGTGGTGTCTGCTCTTATCAGCAGCACTAACACTGGCCGGGGTGTTTCTCAAAAAAAAAAAAAAAAAAAAAAAAAAGAGACTAGGAAGTTCTTGGATATGTCTAAGGCTAATTTGGGCCAAACTCAGTCAAAGTGGGGGTTAATTTCCGTGCGCCCGTGCTGGATGCACGCACGGCTGCCAGACCCAGGCACCAATGTCGTGGCTGGACGCACGAGCGGCAGCCAGACCCAGGCACCAATGTCGTGGCTCGATGGACGCGCGCTCGCCCAGCCAGGCAGGACCCCCGGGCAAGGTCCCAGGCAGCTCTGGTGCAAAGTCAAGAACATCAAGAAAATCTCGAAAACTTCTGGAAAACAAATGTGTTATGTGGAATCGGGACGCAAACAACAATTGGCTGAATACACTCCGCTAGCCATTTAGAGCAGTATCTGGCGCCCACAGATTAGGGTGAAGAGGCAGTTCCTGCGGTCCCACAACCCCCCATACATCTCTCAGATCCAATCTCTCATCATGCAACTGCTCTACCACGGTTCTCAGGCACACAGAACAGTCTTTGGACACTACTCACACAGAAGACACGGCCCGATAAGGCACATCACACATCTGTTTGCAAACTCTCAAATTGTGTCGGTTACTCGAGGCAGAGCAGAAGAAGACAAAAGTTGGCATTTTTAGAGCCCCAGCAATTGTAGGCTAGGTCTAGGCGGGTACCAGTCCAACCAATCTGAATCTAGGGCCTGTACGGGCAACATCAGAGTCTGCAATGATGGTTCCTCCGAAAGGGAGGAGGTACCGGTTGCTTGGAGGTCGTGCGGCCTGGAAGTCACCGACCAAGAGGCAAGCAGGCCGCTATATCTCCTGGAGGAGCAAAGAGCTCCTTCGCATTCTTCAGTGTGCAAGTTTGGCGAAACACTGGTTGGAGCGCTGGCCGGAGCAGCGCTGGTTGGAGCAGCGCTGCAGGGAAGGAAGAGCACCCAGCTCCCCACCTTGCTATGGGAGGAGCTTGGGCTGGAGGAGGAGGAAGACGAGGACTAGGAAGGTGGAGAGAGCCAGAGGTACTTACCTGGCTATAGTGGATGCCATCTTCATCACCTTGGTGGGCACTGCATCTGGAAGGGCCCATTGGGGTAGAGCTACATCAAGAAGCTTCAAGGCAGAGTCAGGCATGGCGGCCTGAGCCAGAGCAGCCATAGCTGCTTTGAGTTGTCTTTTGCGCAGCAGGGCAAGGCGCTAGCAGTCCACCATAGCCTCGGCCTTCGGAAGCGGAAGGAGAATGGTGGCCATGACTATGGTGGACCTCATGTTGTACCTGCAGTAGAAGAGGAATTCGGAGATTGATTCTGGTTCAGCCATTCAGCATTATTATTATTATTTAGGGGTAGGTACACTTACGTCACCTTTGAGTATCGAATGGGCAAAAAAAATACGCATCGGCAAAGAAAACCGCACCGAGTTTGAAAAGGCAACGAAAGTGCTGACAGCCATGGTGTCAGACCGGGTGTCATATTTACAGGGGTCGGCCGTCGTGTCAGAGGGGAAAGCAAAAAAAAAAATAGAAAATGCCCAACGGATACTTTTGGACAGAAATCGTTCATTTTGAGTTGGCGCCTGGTTTCTTTGCCGGCCGATGTTTTTTTTTGCCTATAGGGTTTCAAAACATGCCTCGTCTGCCGTTATTTCTATTATTTATTGAGAATAAAGAGGAGAGGTGTGAAAGGAGGAGGAGAGTGGTTGGAAAGAAGAAGGGAATTATCATTGGTCTTTGCAGGTGTACATCTTCTTCTTCTTCTTTTTCTTTTTTTTTTTTTCTTTTTTTTTTCTTTTTTTTTTTTTAAGGTGAACTTCACTTTCCTCATTATCAATACTGGACAGCCAAATGCTGGCACTCCCATCCCCTGTATAGGGAGGCAGTCAGCTATCTCTACTCCACTTTAGTGGACAACTGAGGACATAGCAAAGACCATCTGTTATCAGTAATGGGCTATGAAATTGATGGTGTGTGGTTGTTGTTGTAAGCTGGCTGGCTGTTGGTTGGGCAGGGCAGGAAGCAGGGAAGGGGCAGGGCCTGTCTCTTATACACATCTAGATGTGTATAAGAGACAGAGCTAGTGGAGGAGAGGACTAAGACATTGCATTCTGGATCTGGGCCTGTTCCCTGTCCCCTGGTACCGTATACTCCAGTGCGCTATCTTGGTGTCCAGAGAGGGGTGTAGGGAAGCAGGGGATGATTGGAATAGCCTGTTCGGCCTGCCTCAATGAAGACAGTGTTTAGTTGTGCTGCTGGAGGAGGTACGTGGACGCGCACAGCGTACAGGTGCTTACCTGCTTGCTCGGCAGGTGATGGAACGTAATGGTGACTATGTTTTCTGAGGTGGCCGCCGACATACTGAAGTTGGGCTTGACTCTATTGCATCAGCAATCAATCACTGTCATTATAAATGTTCTCCTTTTTTTTTTTTCCAATCAATCACTGTCATTATAAATGTTCTCCTAAGGAGTGCAAATCGCAATCAATGGGTCGGTATTATACTGTGACCTACCTACCCTCTTCCTTGTGGTGGACTCTATTGCATTGGGAGTTACTCGCTAGGAGCCAGAATCGAGAGGTTCTGTTGTTCTCAAAAAAAAAAAAAAAAAAAAAAAGAAGCTGTGATCGATTTTCTTCCTTGTGGTTGATTCTATTGGACTGGGACTTCGCCGCTGTCCCCCAAATGGAACGGACAGTCATTATTGCTGGCATTTAGACTAAAAGTTCCCCCAAATGCACCTATAATGACTGTGCATTCTATTCGGGGGAGACGACGGTAGAGATAGTCGATCTACTGCCAAACATTCTCTTCAGGTGTTCAGCTTGTCATCACTATAATACCATAATAAGCGACTGCTTTCCTCATCCCTTTTGGCAACAAACAAAAGACACCCTTATCAGAGGGCAGTGGACTGAGTGGATTTACAATCAAAGGGCGGATATTCACAGACGTAGCATGCAACTAACAGGACCATGGTTGGTTGGGCTGTTGTGCATTGGCAGGCACAAAATCAATCAAGAATGGGAAAAAAAAACAGAAGACAGAATTGTTAACAGAATCACAAATCCAACATGCGTCACCGTCGCCGTTCACCAATGAATGTTGTACAAATTAACATCTCATCGTCATCGAACAAAAACCGCACCCCGATACGTTCCAGCTTTACAATTTCGTCGAATAGAAGATGTAACCACCTCCGCCATCATGTGCGGAATGGAGTTGTCAGGACTTCTTGATTCAACGACTGCCGCAGCAGACGTTATTTCCTCCACGGCCAAAAGCACTCGTATCCTTGCGCTGCTGCAAGTCCCCCTTCAAACACACACACACACACACACACACACACACACACACACACATACCGGAAGTAGTTTCCGCCATTGCCAAGCCGGCTAGTTGATTCAACTGCTGAGCAGGTCCCTTTAAAAGACAGCCACGCAGCCCTCAACTGAGCCTCTGCCCCTTGAAGGTGGGACTACTTCACAGAGTCCTTTTGACGCTCTCCGCATTCTTTCCATGGGCCTAGTAAACGTATCTGGGAGTATGTTCGAGTTCCGGACGATTGCCATTCTAGACAGCTTGCTCTCCCCGCCCAGTGGTGGGACGACAACACCACTCCGAAAGGCCTGATCGATTCACCTGCTGTGCATGTCGCCTTTAAAACAGAGCAGCTTTTACAGCTAACTAGCCCTCCACCGAGCTGTGCTGCTCTTCGAACGTGTACGACTTCACAATCCCTTTTCGCTCAGCAGTCTCACCATGGGTCTCGTAACCGTGTCCAGGAGAAGGTTCCAGTTTCGGACGATTGCCGTTCTAGGTTGCTCGCCAAACAGTGGTGGCGGCAAATCAACCATGGCTTTCACAGGGACCACATCCTTCTGAAACTGTGCCATAGAATCCACCACGGAGCCTGTCGATCGCCATATTTGACGCTGCAAGCAGACATGCACTGATGCCGCCAGAGTACCACCCAGCGCTAAGCCAAGAAGGCGCTCTTGGGCTAGCACAGACGCCATCTCTACCTCCTCTCTTCACGATCGTATTTTCACTTTCCTTCAACACCAGCTCTCCATTCTATACAAACCCTCCTACGAGTAAATTGTTCTTTCTCGTTCTTCAAGACCTTCTAACCATTCTCGCTGCTCCAGGAAGAGAAAACACAACTGTTGACCTCTGAACCAGATAACCAACCAATGCTTAAAAAATGCAATATCCACAACACTGACAGCACGAGAAAAGAGTGTGATGTCCAGAACAGTGTCGAACAAAATGAGCAGGAAAGAAAGAGAGAAGCAGAAGACGCAGCAGCTGCAGTAGCAGTAGTAGCTGCAGTAGCAGCAGCAGCAATATAGAAAGAAGAGGAGGACGAGGAGGAGGACGAGGAGGAGGAGGCGGAAGGAGAAGAAAAAGAAGTGACTCGCCTCAGCTTTCTCCCTCTGCAAAGCAAGAGGATGCCAAACTCTACTCTACGGAGAATAACATTGCCCGCCAAATGCTTCGAAGGATACAAATGCTAAGGACCTTTTGGTACATGCTTACACATGCCTA
>BFEA01000861.1:368540-385663 GCA_003427395.1 Chara braunii | reverse complement strand
GACATACTCACATCAGCACTATGGCGTTCACTCACGACATACTCACATCAGCACTATGGCGTTCACTCACGACATACTCACATCAGCACTATGGCCTTCACTCACGACATACTCACATCAGCACTATGAAGTTCACTCCATGACGACACCCTCGAAATGGGACAGTCTCACCAGTACCTCATACTACTCATGGCTTCGACAGCTTCTTGCGTTTTTTTTTTTTTTTTTTTTTTTTGGTTCTTTTCCGGATGTAGCCCTGTGAGTACCAGAAAAGAAAACATGATGGGAGCTAGGCTCGGCAAAACTTGGTGCGCAGTGAAAATCAGGATCGGCAAAAAAAGGCTCGAAGGTAGTGGTGGTTTAACATCTGACAAGCATAGAGCCCTCGAAGTAATTCGCCGAAGCACAAATGTTTTAAGCAGCATGCATCCTCATCATTGTTGTATCTGGCCAGAGTCATACCACCATATGTTCCAGCCTTCCAGGACATGAGCCATTTCCCAAACCCATGGGAAGAACAGTTTCCCTTGGAAGCACAAAAAAAAAAACACCGACTTCCAAAAAGAACCGAAACGCCGCGTCCAGACCCCTCCAAAAAAAATGGAATGGGGCTGAAAATTCCCCCCCCCCTCCCCCCCTTTTTTTGCCCTAATTTCCTACAATCCGGACCTTCCAGACGGGACATCTGGACGCATGTGTGGATCCGGATCATCTGGGTGGGGTTCCGGACGTCCGGATCGTAGCCATGGTTTGAACCGTTTACGGATTTGTTGTGTGTCGTGCTTTGATGCTCGATTTGTTTGTTTCACCCTTTTCTGGCCTTGAAAATCTTCTGCATAGTCCTTCGTGACATCCGTTAAAATTGAAAGTATACAGAGAAAGAAGATTAGCATGGCCCCTGCGCAAGGATGACATGCATAAATAGAAAATCTTCTGCATAATCCAGCCAAAGTGGCTGAATGGTACACACATGTGACTGTTAGCAAGCACATCATGAGTTCAAAACCCCAATGTAATCAGATGGATACAATAATGTTAGGGGCTTCTCCCTTCCCCCTTCTAAAGACAAAAGAGGTTTTGTTTTTGGTCTGTACATCCAATTGCAAGGAAAATGAGCGATAGCGAAATTCAGCAACCGAGCCGCATCATACACGTGAAACCAGATAGTCTTCGCCTCGAACCAAAAGCAGAATTGCAACTCGAGTGACACCCCCCCCTGTAATGGACACCAGGTGTAATGCGATTTGCACACACACACACACACACACACACACACACACACACACACACACAGAGAGAGAGAGAGAGAGAGAGAGAGAGAGAGAGAGAGAGAGAGANAGAGAGAGAGAGAGAGAGAGAGAGAGAGAGAGAGAGAGAGAGAGAGAGAGAGAGAGAGAGAGAGAGAGAGAGAGAGAGAGCACTGACTGCTGCCAGTCTGAAGACTCTGAGGTTCTGAATTGAACTGCAAAGTTCGAGTGCCTGCCAACACCCCCACCCAACCTCCCCCCCACCCCCGTTTTTTTTTTTTTGGGGGGTCCGTACATTTTTGCACCCCGGGGACCGGTCCAGACTGTCCGGTGTCCAGTGATGTCCGGTGTCCGGTGCTGTCCGGATCACCGGACAGTCCGGACTGGTCCAGACACTGGCCCGGAAGACAGTCCGGAAGTGTCCGGTGTCCGGGTCCGGGGTTACCATGCAATGTTCGAAATGAACCAATGTCGATTCCCTATCTGTCGCTCAAGAGCCCAGACTACAAATGGCAGATCCTATCTCGCCTATCTACAATGCCGCTGGTGACGTCAACAGCTTCCCGAAGTACGAGCAGATCTCGGCCAATGCCGTTTGCATCAAGCACCAGGCATGTCCCTCGCTTCACTAACAACCTCGATCCTCCACACAGATGCCACATGCACCCGAAGACCACCATGCGCCCCATCCAGCAACGCGCAGGCCAGCTCGGCTATGGATGCCTGCTTCTTCCCTGCTCGCCCGTGAGCGCGTAGGCACTCACTTTAGCAGCTGGCGCAGCAGCGCTTGCGCATAAGCAGCAAGTGCCCGAACGTCCAGCCAGCAGCCAGGCCCTTTCCTTTATGGATTGAGGCTGCCAGTCGTGGGCTGCCTGGCTGGCCTGGGCCTCTCCCAGGAAGCTTCCGGTAGGCCCCAAGTGGCTGAGACCCTGTCCCAGGGAATCTTCCACAGGGCCTGCGGAGGCTACCCATGTCCAATTACCCAGTCGGCCTGTGTTCAGTTCATGCCCCGTGTCTGGTCCAGGGCGTGGCTCCGATTCATCTGAGAAAGGGCCTGAAGGCCCGAGAGGCAGGCAGGCAGGGCCTGGGCGCATTCAACCAACTGACGCGGCGTAACTGCCTGAATTTCCCCAGCTGCATCGAAACACAAAATAGGCCTCTCGTCACTTGTCAGGCCCGCCTTCACTTAGGGCGGCTGTTCTAGCTGAAACAGGGCCCAGTAGGGCTTACCGAGGCCTTTAGCCTCGCACAATCGTACCGCTCTGCTATATTCCTTGTGGGTGGGAAGAGTGCCACCGAGGGAGCTGTTCATTGAGCCCAGAGCATGGAGGTGGAGAGGGAATGGAGTGTCACAGACCGCACCACAGAAAACGGACCTCTCTAACTATACAGTCCAACAGTCCTACAAGCTGGCGGAACGCAGGGTCAGATCTCCGGCAGGAGTAGCAGTGTCCAGATGGAGCGCAGTGCTGTTGGAAGACCTGCAGGGGAAAGAAGGGGACTTCCTAAAACTATGGAAAGTGCTCCAAATTCTGCCTGATTTGAAACATTCAAGCCTCCTCTGGATGCTTTCACTCCTGGTCACGCCTTCGGCGGTCTGGTTGTGCAGCAGGGGGATGGATGTGTCCCTGAGGTGCTCCCGGTGCTCTTGGCTATTTGAGTCCACCAAACATCTGTGGTGGGATTGCCCAGCTTCCAAGAGGGTGTGGAAATGGTGGGATGATCACCGGAACAGATTCGGGGGGGGAAGGTATTGAGTGAGAAGAATGTTGGGTCCTGCTAGGCCTAGTTCAGGAGGAGCATTCCGGGGAAAAAAGGCTGGCCATACGTAGCCCAGGTGGTAAGGGGAGTGATCTGCTCAGTCATCTGGGCATACAGGAACCGGTCCAGATTTGAGAGGCGCCCATACTCTGACCCAGAAATCCAAGCAGCAATCAAGAGAGAGGTCTGAGAAGCGCAATTTGGGCAGACTGGAGGAAGAAGGCCAAGTTCGGGAAAGCCTCAAGGCGTCAACTCTGGTGGTTCCTCCTGCGTTCCTGGGCCAAAGGTAATCAGCTGGCAGGAGTGCATACCACCTGGGGCCTTGTACTCTCCAAGTGGCTGACTGGGTAGGACAGTTGGGAGCACAGCTGGATAGCAGAGAGGAGGGAGCAGGCGTCGCAGTAAACGTAACGGGGACGAAGTTAGAAGGCTCCTGTTTGGTAGGGGTGGTATCTCGGTTCGAGGTTCAGACCGCAGGAGGTCACTCAGGGGTGGTGGTGGAAGAGTACCACGGTGACTGAGAACAGATGTTCCAACAGGTCAGTTTGGGACGGTGTCTGGCCGGGTAGGCCTGTGTAAGTAGTTATAGGATAGCTGCTGTAGTATAGAGTGGTAGATTAGCCTTAGAATAAAGTAGATAGGGAGAACCCTCGGGCATGGTGATTTACATGAGCATGAGGTACTTGCTATTCGGATTGCGTATCGAGTCAAACATTGAGTAGTAGTCAGGAATTCAGAAAGTTTTAACTCTTGAGTGAAGTATTGAGTTTATTTGTGGTTCTCCAGCCCTGATGGCTGTAAGCGAAACCGGCTAAGGCTGCCAGAATAACTCCGGGTTGAATTGTGAGGTCCCCGGCCTCAAATTGAAATTTCTCTTTGTAACGAAATGCTGATCTGTGAAAGGCCTTCCACGATTCAGACCCCAAAATCGGGTCTCAGGGTCAGAGGCCCTGGCCAAGAAAGGCCGAGTTAGTCAATTTCAGAAAAAGTCACAGTCGGTTACCTTAGCAGTCCAGTCCAACAGGCACCCAGCAAACAGTCACATCTTAGGGGCAAAAATCACGTTTCATAATGAAAAGTCATATTGAAGAGTCACATCCCACGAGTGAAAGGGCAGTCCCATAGGCAAGAGTCGTGTCGCAGAGGCAGGAGTCACAGTCCACAGTCAAAACCATATGCCAAAATAAAAAAGTCACGACTTAAAAGGCCCAAGCAGCAGCAGACCAATGGAAATTCGAGAAGGTTCCAGGCCTTGACATTCGAAAGCAGACAGGCCGTGGGGATGTGGTACCGGAACCCAGTCAGGCCCCAAGAAGCAGAGGCTGGCACAAGTTGAAGTGCAATCCAAGACTACAAAAGGACTGGCCAGCCTCCTCATTCGGCAGATAGCTCATTCGCATGAAGTGTGGAAGTGCTGGTGCACTTGTGCGCTAATTGTCAGGGGCAGAGCGCTGAAGCCAGAGTGCTGCGCTAGCAGAGAGAGCGAGAGGGAGACAGTGGAAGAGAGCGCTGGCAGGGAGAAGGCAGCCATAGCTGCGCCAGTGCAGGGTGTTAGTGCTAGTTAGTAGTAGTCTTCAGAGAGGTAGCAGAGAGAGAGAGAGAGGGAGAGAGAGGAAGAGAGCGCTGGCAGGGAGAAGGCAGCCATAGCTGCGCCAGTGCAGGGTGTTAGTGCTAGTAGTTAGTAGTAGTCTTCAGAGAGGTTAGTAGAGTAGACAGTGGGTGTACTTGGAGTTGGTCCTTCAGTAGTAGAGAGAGTGTGAGTGCATGCAGATAGGGAGATACGGGAAGGTAGAAGACAGAGAGAAAATCAAGAGAGGAAGAAGAGAGAAGAGCTTCGGGAAAGTTACATACCTGAGTGGAGATTCTGCATACTTCGGGTTGCGCTGTTGAGCGCCTGTGACCGAAACTCTTAATTGTTTATTTATATATATAATATATGATAATTTGTTGGAATTCTGAGCTGCGCTACATGGTCTTCATCTCTCTGGTCTCCAGTGTGAATCTCGTGTGATCTCATACATGCATGTGGTGTGATTGTGTGCGCTCACTGGTGTTGAACTAAGAGGCTCGTTGCATCTGTTATATTTAATAATTTTTTTTTTAAATTAATAATAATAATAATAAAAATCCCTTTTCCTTTCTGCCTGTAGTTGCAGCATTTATCTCTTGGATTCTTTCTCCCCCTGCCTTTTTTTGTCTAAACAGGGGTAGCCTCTGCCCTTATTGTACCCATTTAATTCCATCAGGATTCGAACTCATATAATCTGGTTATCAACAGTGCACGTGTTCCCTTGGCTTTTCCATTCTGGTTCGCCTTCGGTACCCCTACCGTCCTCTCCCGAACACAACGCACCCTCATTTTGACTGCATCTGGCCGAAAACATACCTCGTGTACGTTCATTTTCAGGATGCGTTATGTCGGGGGAAGACGGCACTCATAACCGTTTGGGTTACTACCCTCCCCTCTCTCTTTTATAGCCAACATGAGACTAAGCGGCACAAAAGAGGGCAATTACTTCCTTTCTTCTGTCTACCTCAAGTTGGTATTAGTAGTCTTTAGCCAACACGGGTGTGAATGTGTGTGCGAGTGGGTTGTGTGTGATGTGTGGGAGAGTGTGGGCTTTGGACACTGGCTTATTCTCGATGCGGGTTGAGGAAGAAGAAAAAGGAGGCGCAGCCACTGGCAAAAAAATGGTCGGTATTTGCATTAGCCGGCCCCCCACCGGCAGGTAGGGCAGGGGGCCACATGCCACCCCTTCATTCAAGGATAGCTATGCTGGCAGGGGTCCCCTGTATAGCCTAAGGAGTAGTGGTAGGTAGGTAGTGAAAGGCGAATTTGCGAGAAGAAAATAGCTCTGTTTTTTCAAAAACGAAGGAAAAAAAGAAAAGGGCAAGTCCGAGGGGGGAGTTGAGCACCTACCAGAAACCTGCATTTTGTTTGTTTAGAGAGGAGGAGGGGGAGGAGGCGGCAGCAGCAGCAGGACAAGAAGAAGAAGAAGAAGAAGAAGAAGAAGAAGAAGAAGAAGAAGAAGAAGAAGAAGAAGCAGAAGGAAGAAAAGTGGTAAAGTCTGAACGGTCTGGATTATAAATTTAATGAAAAGAAAGCGTACAGGTAGGGCACTCGCAGCGCATTAAGACGACGCGTAGAAAGATGCATAAATAAAGCACGTCCGCCGAAAGAAGATAAAAAAGCCAAATTTTCAGTAAAATCACTTTGATAAGAATGAATGATAAATATTCTCTTGTAAGTACAAAATACATGCACTTAAATGAAACTCCTTTAAATTGATTATGATTATATATGATTCTATAAAGAAATACAAAGAAGATGATTCATGACGAAGGAGACGTTTCTCGTGTACGAGCAGTAGCAGTCAGCAGCTGCAGCAAGAAGCACCAGCAGCAGCAGCAGCAGCAGAAGAAGAAGAAGAAGAAGAAGAAGAAGAAGAAGAAGAAGAAGAAGAAGAGGAGGAGGAGGAGGAGGAAGAAAGAAGAAGAGGAGGAAGAAGAAGAAGAAGAAAGGAGAAAGAAGAAGAGGAGGAAGAAGAAGAAGAGGACAGACGAGGAGTCGAAGAAGATGACCGAAGAAGAAGCTTCTCGTAAACAAAAAAGAAATTCGCTCAAAGTAGATTCCAAGCCGAACTGGAGACATAGTCCGACGGGGGAACACGCGCATCATAGACGGAGCGAACCATGGAATTGCACCTTCCTCCGGCCCCTCAAACCGCCTCCCCGCCCTGGCTCCTTCAACAACGACTTTCACGAAATAAAAACAGCATGCTGCCATGTGTGCTGGTAGACGGCTACTCTGCGACTGAGCGTTGTGATACTCAATCTTCCACAAATTTGCTAACCCCAGTGTGCAATAGGTAGCCAGGACTTGTCACACTTGTCACACTTGTCACACTTGTCACACTTGTCACGATAACACGACGCCGTCGTCCGGACGAGCGAAGAAAGCAAACGGTGCGACGATTGATAGATGGGCACGCCTGACAATAGGGACATGCAATCACATGGCCAAGCAGATTGGAATGACAACACACATGTCACTGCGTTGGGCCACATAATCCCTCTTCTCAAAGAAAAATAGATTGACAGAGGGGACTAAGTTTCCTTATCAGGAGAAGAAAGGTCGACGATCCATGTGAAAAACACACGCGTGACGAAGGGTAAGGCAGCCCGCAGAAAGCTGGCAGAGAGAGGAAGAGAACTGCTATTCCCCCTCCTCGCGACGACAACAAGAGGGAGGGGGGGGGGGGGGAGAACAAAGCTCTGGCACAAACTGCCTACGTGGAACTGCCACGTGGTACAAATGACCCACAACCCGAACCGGCCTCTCTCTGAACATCGTAGAGACCGGCGACAACCGAAAAGGTAGACAGCAGGAAGAAGGCGAAAAAAAGGGGGCTCGATTATGATGATGGAAATGCTGACAATGCTGATGGAAGTAATGACGACGAAGATTGTCAGCACTATCAGCATTCTCATCACTACTCCCCCCATCGTCATCATCCTCCCGATCTTCGTCATGGTTTCTCCCATCAGGATTGTCAGGATTCCCATCAACATGACACGATTATCATGATGGGAATGCTGATGGGAATGACGATGATGATGCGAATGCTGATGGGAATGACGATGATGATGGGAATGCTGATGGGAATGACGATGACGATGGAGTATCTGACGACGAAGATGGGAGTGACGATGACGATGATGATGATGATGATGATGATGGAGACGGTGATGGTGATGACTTAGGATTGATGCTGGAGATGGAAATCCCACAAACACATACGTGAGGTGATGATGGCAATGATGGCAATGATGATGAGGATGGTGGTGGCGATGACTTGGGCTAGGAAGGGCCAGCTAACAGTGATGATGATGACGCAGACAATGATCACCAAAAGCGATGACACCGATGATAATTAAGTTAAGAACGATGTAGAGACGGGGAAGGGCGAGCAAATAGCAGTCGCAGGTGGAGGAGGAGGAGGAGGAATGACGACAAGAATTAGACTTGACAAAAAGACGATCCACCCCGAGAGGAGAACGATATGGTCGTTATCCTCAAGACCAAGTCTAAAATTCCTTCCCCGAAGTTTATGCCGCCCCGACCCTATCTATGGTGAGCTACCTCCTCAAGATAGATATCTTAAGACTCCCGTCGTCATCATCATTATATCCGTCGTCGTCGTCGTCATGAGTCACGACGAGAATTAGGTCATCAAAAAAACGATCAGCCCCTGTGCCTGTCATATTCATTTCTTCATAGGCCATCTATCTATCATCATCATCATCATCATCATCATCATCATCATCCATCGTCATCGTCACAATTGTCATTATCATCGTCGTCATCATTATCATTATCACCGCCACAGCAATGATACACACCAGTACCTGTCAGTCTTGATAACACAGTTTGCCGCCACGTGGCAATGTTTTAACCGTACGCTGCATTACAAACTGCCGTCATCGCCCTTCAGCTCCTCCTCCCCGATCACCAGCACAAGCCTCCCGTCCTAAGGGCCAAGGGGCCGTCGTGGTGTGTGCCTGGGAGGCCGCCAGCACACACAACCCAAAGATATCTTAGACTCTGACTAGACGCGCCAATCTTTCATAATCTTCATCCTTCTCCCCATCGTGGTCCTCCTCCCTACCGTCATCTTGCTCCCCATCCTTATCCCGATCACCCGAATGCGCGCGCGCACTTCAGCGCCGCAGCACGCACGTCAACAGCAGGCAGCACGGGATCAATGAAATCCTGGAATGGATAAAATGAATCAGCGGACGACAGAATGATTGAAAAGCATCAATCAATCTGTGCTAGGGATAAAGCCGTTATACATGTAGTACTGGCGAGGTGATCAATCTGTCACACATCATCCACAGCCTCCCATTGTCAATAAAATAAAATTCTGCTGATGATTTTGAGGTATATCGACCTGAGCAATGAAGCATCATAAATCTGCGCCACCCCTAAGCTCCTTCATCCTGATGACAGCGGCCCTTGTCTCCTCGTAGTACAGCACGTGCCACGTCATATCCAAGCTCTCCTCACATCACCATCGCCGCTCTACCCATCATCATCAATCCTCATTTCAAGGATCCATCTATCGTTTCGTCTTCTTTTGCCTATCTACTCTATTTCTATCTCACCTAACCATCCATCCATCTCATCTACTACTGCATGTCCTGAACATCTTCCCTTATCCAAGCTGCTGCTACTTACGGTCCACGTACCTTCTTATCTTCTCTCTTCTCCCTCCCTAGCTGTCAATCATCTGCCAATCTAGCAATCAGTGGATTTGAACAGGTCACCCGCTAACGACCGGTCGCTCCCAAGGATACGAAACTTCGAGCCATGGACGCCGCCCTCGTAAGTAGTAGCGGTCGTTAGCGGGTAACCTGTTAGTAGCGGCTAATCGCTGCCAAGCTTTTTGCGCCTCTCGTCTGGACTTCAACCTCTGCCTATCTGACCTCTGCCTATCTGCCAATCATCCTTTGGATTCTCCGATTACCCGCTAAAGAGCGCTCGATCCAAAGGAGACGAAGGTTGGGAGCCATGGACGACGAAGTGAATAAGCTCTGTGGTTTTCGCGCGACTTGTGGCTGATGATTGATTGGCAATCTGACTATCTGACGACAATCAATGGACACTGCTGCGGTTTTCAACAACTTTACTAGGTAGGGAGCGCTCCCAAGGAGACGAACGTCCGCGCCATGGACGCTGTGAGTGCAAGCTTTTGCTCAACCCCGATATCCGGGTTGGACAGCAGAACAACGTCCTCCCTCAACCTCCTCCACTCTCGATTCTCCATCGCCCGCGCCCGAACCGCAAGATACAGCTTCTCTAGGCTGTAAAGCAGCATTCCGTGTTGCGCTGCGCCGGAGGGGAGGTCGATTAGGTACACGTGGCATGCCAACACCGCCCTCTCCACGTCAGCAAACAGCATCCTGCGCCTTCGCACAGCCGAGCGGCCTCGGCCTCGCTCGCCCCGCGCACTTCTGATTGCTCGCCGGAGAACCTCCAGGCCGAAAACCGACAAAATGATGGCGGGTAAAGCGGCCATCAACGCAAAGTTCAACTCGTTCGCGCGCAGCAGCTGATCCAACTCCAGCATGGCGGTCTCGGTGTTGAGCTTCAGCCGCTGGATTTGAATCAACAGAGAGCGCATCAACTCGCCGCCAACCAGATTTCGCACAGGATGGAGAACCTCCTCCTCGTACTGTTTCATCACCATCTCCATCAGCTCTTGATCGGTCGGGATATCCGGCGAGGGCGCCTTCCGTCCGGCCACGTCATCAACGAACGCGATCATCATGCGGCGCAGGGACTCCGACGTCAGCTTCACCTCCTCGGGATCGACGATTCCCTTAGGACGGCTGCGGAAAGTGGCAAACAGGTCTTCCTTAATTAGCATCCACGGTTGCGCCACGTGTTCGTCCCAGAACGCCCTGGTTGCTTCCCCACCTTGCTCCGCCCACCTTTCCAGATCGTCGCTTCCCGCCAACCGGCTATGGCGAATGAGGAAGCCGACAAAGGTGCCGGTCGCCAACCCGATCCCGGCGTACCGAACCCATCGCCGTGTCAGCTTGGACGGCCGACGGTAGTACGAGACCAGCCGTCCGATTACCGTGGCAATCAAACGGGTGTTCTCATAAAGCACGTCGATGGCGCGTTCGATCTTCTCGTCATTCCACTCACTCCAGCTGGCATTCGCATGCAGATCTAGACCCATTTCCACCAAGGAGAGAGCCACACGTGGCGTTGCTTTATCCTCTTCGCTCGCCCCAAACAGCCTTCCTCCTCTCCACCATCCTCCCCCTCCCCCTCCCCCTACCCCTCCTCTCCACCACCATCCTCCCCCTCCTCCTCCACCACCTTCCCCTCCTCCTCCTGCTGCTGCTGATGACACCACGGACTCCTTCGGGAGATCGTAGGAATCTTCTAGATTGTAGAGGGAAATCTGGATCGCCGTGAGCGAAGAGCAAATCACCACGCGAGGATTGGTTCCCCCGTGCAGTCCGCCTCCCCCCCCGCCTCCCACCCCCAATCCTAAGCTCCCACCTCCTCCCACGCCTCCTCCTCCCCCTCCATCCGGTATCGTCAGCCTCGACAGAGGAATCGCCGCGCACTTGTGCACATCTCCGATAGCCGTTGCAAGCCGATCCCTCAGAAGACGGAGCAACCCCTCCCTCTCGGCGATCTGCCACGTGGCCTGATCTGTCAGACTCTCAGAATACCTGCCACGTGTCACCAGCAAGTGCTTGGACACCTTCCCCACCCCTTTGACAAACTCTATCGGCCCTCTCTCCAGAAGCATGAACCTTAGTTTGGCCCCTTGCGATCCCCGGGCCCTCACCTCCCAAAAGCGAAGATGACAACTTACCTCATCCATGAGCGACAGCAATTGCCGTGACACGTGTCGTGTCACGCGGACCGATTTCGAATACAAATCCACCAGGTCCCTGCCATTCCGCGCATGGCGACTTGAAGAATGAGATATTCCTCCCCTTCCCCCCCCTCCTCTCCCAGACGTCGACGCCGCCTCCGCTCGCAGTTGGCTGCAGATAAGCGAGTGCTTATCCTCGGGAACAATCGGTAAAGACACTTCTTCATCTCCTTCCTCGGCCTTCAGCCACCCGGCTCCCGTCCAGGCTGGCAGAATATGCCGCCACATCATGGGCGATGATCAACGGGAGCAAGGAGTTGAGGACGGGGAGGGGGGGGGGAGGAGTAGAGGAAGTCTGCCTTAAAAAAAACCGGCGAGCTAGACGACTTGGCTACGTATGTAGACAACTGGCAAGTCAATATGCAGCACTTGATGGAGGAGGGAGGGAGGAGAAGAAACCAGGGAGAGGAGGTGCCTCGATGGCTGCGGAGGAGGCAAGGACAACCAATGAAGGAGAAGTGAAAAGGGAGAGGAGCGAGGAGAAGGGGAGGAGGGAAAACGAAGAGGAGACAACGAATGTAAAGAAGAAAAGACGAGAGGAAGAAGAGTGAAGGACTAAGACCGGAGAGAGAAGGTGACAAGGGAAAGAAGCGGACAGAGGAAGTGGGCACAGGAAGACGGAGTCGGTGAAAGGATGAGAGAGGGGACGTGATAAGACAGGCGAGAGCGCAAGAGGACGACAGCACCGGCATACAAGGAACTCTGAGGGCAAGAGGGGAAAGACCTTAGAATTTTAGAAATTCTCAACCTGGAGTACGGAAGGTTGAATATTTCGACGCTTATCAAAACTTCGCGCGCATGGAAACAGACGAGGACCAGGAGAAAAACGAGGGGGAGACAGGAGAAGGAAGAACGGAAGGTGGAGGAGAAGGAGGAGAAGGAGAACGAGGGCCACGATCATCAGCACGGCCAGAAGGACAAGGATCGCAACCACTTCCAGACCAGTTCTGAACCAGTTCGGACGAAAATAGAAGCAGACAGGTAATAGGCAGATCATTGACAGACTGAACTCCGGAGGGAGGGAGGGAGGGAGGGAGGGGGCAGAAGGAAGATGACAACGAAGGTGAGGAGAAGGATCAGAATAGTTTCGCGCGGGGTAGGAACGATAAGGTGTAGGATTCGCTGCAGACAAATTGGCAACGCGTGAGAGAGAGAGAGAGAGAGAGAGAGAGAGAGAGAGAGAGAGAGAGAGAGAGAGAGAGAGTTGCGATAGTTTCCGACGAGGATAACTTCGGGCAAAGCAAAGTGAGGTTCTTCAACGAATTTGAGGGGAGAGGGGGCGTGGAGACGAGGGAGGCTGTACAGCCGGAAATGGGAGACAGGGAAGCAAGGGCATGAGAAACGAGAGGACGAAATTGAGGAAGCACGCATCTAAAACGAGGGGAGAGGAGGGGAGAGGAGGGGAGAGGAGGGGAGTGGAGGGGAGTGGAGGGGAGTGGAGGGGAGTGGAGGGGAGAGGAGCGGAGAGGAGGGGAGACAGGAAAGCAGGGAGAAGAGGAAAAGGGGAGTAGGCAGAAGAAGAAGAATAGGGGTAGAGAACAATGACCCGACCCGTGCGGCCTACTTTCCTCCCTGCCGTCTTCTCTCCATGTCACAGCTCATCGTCCGTCCCAAAGCAGGTGCAGCTCATAAGATACGGCAGATCGTAACATTCATAATGCAGAGCGAAAAGGGAGGGGAGGGGAGGGGATGGGCGGAAATGCCCCCTCAATCAAACCTCTCTTCTCTACAAGTAGAAGCAAATTCATTGCGTTCTACTGCATTGGTTTTCTTTTCTGTATGATCTTTTATCATTTTCGACAATGTGCTCTGTGCACACCTCATCCCCCCTCTTCCTGTCCCTCCTCCTCTCTTCTCCCCTCCCCCTTTCCCTCTTCCTCTCTTCTCCCCTCTTCTTCTCCTTCCTCCCCTCCTCTCTTCACAACATCTTTCACCAACGCGCGATCTTCTCCTCAGAAAACACGACGAATCTCCCTGTCTGTTCTAATTTCCATCTTTTGAAGGGGGAAAAAAAAAAAAAAAAAAAACGATTGTTATGGATAACGCCGGGATCGCGAGACGGAGGGGGAAGAGAAAAATATCGAGAACAGCGAGGGAGGGGGCCAAGAAGTGTAGAAAACGTGGAGGTAGTTGTGGAGGGAAGACGTCACGAGGAAACCAATGTGGAGGGATGGCCTCCCTCGCTCGCTTTCTTGCACGTGGGAGGACCTCCGTCTATGGCTTTTACCGACGTCGTGGGACCATCGTCCCTCGCTCTCTCCCCCTCCCACGTGGTCAGACCCTCCTATCGGAGTCCCGGCGCAGTTCGCGCGGCAAAAGCTTAAAAAGTTATCGTTGTACCCAACGGGCGGAGCGGTGGCCTCGCCGGCCCGCCGGTATGTCGGAGTTCGATGTTTGGACAGCGGCCAGGCAGGCGAGTGGTGGCGAGCGGACTGAGGTCCGGAGATGGGGCCAGCGGGTCGCGGAAGGGGCCAGGGGGTGGGCGGACGACCATTCGCGGGAGGCGGGCCTTTTTTTTCTACTTCATTCAATCAAGAACGGGCGACGGCCTTCAGATGTGAAGGTCGGGTACTACCGTAGCGTTACCCTCATTTGGAACTTGATTCCCACGTTTTCTACTTCATTCAATCAAGAACGGGCGACGGCCTTGAGATGTGAAGGTCGGGTACTACCGTAGCGTTTCCCTCATTTGGAACTTGATTCCCACATTCAGCCTGATGGAAAACGCACCTTTCATGGTTGATATCCCAAAAAAAAAAAAAAAAAAAAAAAAGATAATGGATCTTCACTCATACCGGTGGTTCGGTAGGAACTTCCTTCAACCAGATACGAGTGAGGGAATCGACGGCCTCGAAAGGTAACACCTCGTGTTCTGTTTGCAACTCTTAAGGGCCTCGCCGCACTGCTCTCGACATGCACAAAAGACAAAATCATGGCAGTGTATCTTTCCATTTCCATGTTCTAGCAGAAGATGCACTCTCGTTTTGCATTGCACATGTAGAGAGCTTGAATTGAAAGAAGGCTGGGGCTACATCGCCCAAACTGCCAGAGCAGTGATCTGCACAGTGATTCGGCATGGGAGGAATGATGCTGTTTTCAATGGTAAAGAAGGGACAAACAACCAGATTCGAGGTGAAATCTTTCAAGGCATCAGAAGGTCCATCCCCGCAGATTGGAGAAGGAAGGTGCTCAAATCATCAGGCAAAGCGGAAGCTGGCAAGAGATGGTTTACAAAAACCTGGTACCTGAATCGTACACTGGCCTCAATGGGTGAGCAGGACAAACTGGTCCTCAGCAATTGGCTTTTTAGTCCTTAGCTGTTTAGGTAGGCATGGTTAATCCTGTTGATGTTTTCATTGTTTTTTCAATCGTGTATGTCTGCTTTTTCCCTTTTGATTGCAATCTCAAGGCGGCCGCTAAACCGAGAACAGAAGGAATTAAAAGTAAAGAATCTATCTAACGAAGTACTGGGACTGTACCCAGCTACATTGGCTTCTTGCAGATCTAAAGCAATTAGCCTAGGCCAGCTTCAGGAACCCATTAGCCTGCAGATTCCAGTCAACCATTGAAACAAAGAGAAAAACCCAAAATAAAAGGAATCTAGCTACAAGAATCGACTGACTGCCTGGTCTCATGACGACCGCTAAACGGAGAACAAACAGAAGTGAAAGTAAGGTCTATCCAGTGAGATACTGGGACTGTACCCAGTTTAATACAGATTAGCCTAAACAGGCTTCAGGATTAGACACGGAGCGAAGACCAGACCACCTTTGGGACCTGGTTTGACCAGTATCTGTTTGTTGCCCCACCTCTTCCAAAACCAGGCTGTTCCTTTTCGGGCAGGGCCACCCTTAGCCTTGCGATACCAGTCTGTCCAGATACACTGCTGACATAAAGTCCGCATGGCGGACTTAAGCTGGACATCCTCACATCGTTCTTGTCGAAATGTATGCGAATTCCTCTCGTTCCAGATGGTGGTCATAATAATGGCTCTAAAAGTCTGAGCCATATAACAAGCTGAATTGTCGCCTCTATTGGCCACTGGCGAAATGCCTGATAGGAGAAACTCATCTGTCCAATTAAAGGACGACCAGGGTAGATTTGACCAGTGTCTTCACCACCAAGACCAGATACGCTTGGAGTACGGACAGTCCAGCCAGCAATGCCAATTGGTCTCCCAAGCCCACTGACAGCGAGGGCACACTGTTGAGACTTCCATCCCTCTACTCGCCAGAAAGGTTGCAGTGGGTATGATTAGCATCGATTGTTGCCACAGCACACTCCCCAGTCTTTCAGAAGGCAGTTCCTTTAGGAGCTGCCAGTGCTTTTCTTGTGTTTCTTTATCGTAGTCTATCAGAGCTAACTCCCGTCTGTGTTTGCTCACCACATCATAAGGGGAGCTAGGTGCCCTTTCTCTCAGTAGGCCGGTGCCAACCTTGGACGTATAGCGGTGCATAGGGATCATAGCAGATTTCCCCTGTCTAGTCACCGTTGTCGGGACAGAAACCCCTGTGAGGGTTTCTGCCCGAGTTTTTTAAGGGCAGACACTGCCCAACCTTTTTTTTTGGACAGAGAGACTTGACGAGGTTGACGTTGCCAAAGTTTATTCAGACCAACCTTATGACTGAGAGACCTAAAGCCTGGCGTCATTGACGTATGACGTCGTCGACGTTCAATTGAAACAACAGGAGTGAGCGGTACGGCTTGTCGTCCGCGGTTCCCGACAAGGCCGCAGGGGTGTGCGGTCGTGGAAAAACTAAGGCTAGACCTAGTCTACCTAAAATAAAGTTGCGCGGCTTAGCAGCCGCGCGATTCAGGGCCTAGGCAGGCTAAAAAGAGGAGTGTGCTGGGTATAGAGCCGCGGCGCAGGAGGAATAGGAAGTTTGGGCCTACGAGGTTGGGGTCTGAACCAGAAGGCCAACTGGCCGGTGCCGAGGCCTGCCTGGTTAGGTGATTACCAAGCCAGGGTAGCGCGGCCAACCGGTAGGGCACGTGCAGTAAACGGGGCCTGTGACGCCTCGAACAGGCGAGGCCGGCAGAGCCACAGGCTGGGGGAGCCGGCCGTGCTACTGAGGGGCGGTCGGTCAGGCCCCGCAATGTTTCAAGTAGGAGGGTTACTCCTACTACAATTGTAGTAGGAACCAGCCTAGAAGGTAAACGTAGCAAACTATCACCCTGCAGATGCAGGGATTGAATCTCAACATGACTTCGGGCTGACTCCTTTTGGAGCAGCCCAGGCAGTTGAGCGCGACTGACCTAGATCGCACGATCGCACGGCTGAAAACAGCCGTGCGGGGATCAGCATGGCCAGCGCAAGGATGACACGCATAAGTCGAGAAATAATCCATTTTTTTTTTTTTTTTAAGTCCTTAGGGACTCGAACCTGGATCTGTATTTCAACATTTCGTGGGGCTGCCATGACCCCGACGTGACCGTTGGCTAGGCCAACGGAGGTAAGGAAAAAAAAAAAAGAAAAAAAAAACAAACTCAAAATTAAACTACAGAGGAAGCGCCAGATGGCGCGGTACGAAGTGACTGGGGCATTTTAGCCCCAGGACCCTTGACAGCGCCCGAAGAAACGGGCGACTGTTCAACATTGAGGTAAGTTTTTTTTTTTTTTTTTTTTTTTTTTTTTTTTTTTTTTTTTTTT
>BFEA01000861.1:332116-348499 GCA_003427395.1 Chara braunii | reverse complement strand
TCTCTCTCTCTCTCTCTCTCTCAATCATGGCCATGCAGCACACACAGAACGGCGGCGGGTACAGCCACGACGGGCAGACGATGGCCATGCAGTGGCATGCACACACAGAACGACGACGGGTACAACCATGACGGGCGGCCGATTTCCAAGGGGGAACTCCGAGGCGAGGCTGGAGCCTTCCAATTTCGAAAGTGGCCAATTTCAAAGTCGGGATGCTATCCCGAAATATGTTTCTCGCCGTTCGCGCTGAAAAAAAATTGCACCTATGAAAAAAACAGCTCTGCCGGTCTGCATATTTCCTGGGAAGAAGGGGAGGGGGGGGAAGGTGGATATTATGTACGCTTACCCGACATAATTGCTTACCCGTGCATACCCATCTGATTCTTTTTTTCACCACCCTATAACGGTTGTACCCATGCTTTTTTTTTTTCTTGGCCGCCCGTACCTGCGGATTTTCCCTTATCACCTCCAGTACCTGGCCATGCCTGCCCGTGATCTCCATGCAGTGCAACCGTGCCCGCCCTGAAATCCACGAATAAAATTTATGCCTGCCCATACCGATGCCCCCCTCTGGAAGGGTACCCGTACCTGCCCATAACCTGCCGGTTACAGTTGGGTACGGTCGGGTACAGGCAACGGTTACCCAGTTGCCACCTCTGGTTAGCACACCTCTCGACTGTGTTACTACCTTGGTAGTGGTAGTTTCTTTGCGTATCGCGCCCTACGACGATTGACAACATCTTCTGTTTAATCTTTGACTGCCCTTGCACAATTTTCACACCTCCCTCCCCTCACCATCACCCTCACCCTCTTGCCACTGAAAGCAGCGCTGCCAGTGCCGGCCCCTCCTCTTTTTCCAACATCCACTTTCTTTGATTGCAGAATTTTCCCACCTCCCTCCCCTCACCCTCACCCTCTCGCCACTGAAAGCAGCCCTGCCAGTGCCGGGCCCTCCTCTTTTTCCAACATCCACTTTCTTTGACAATTCATCTTCAAGGATTGGACTCTGCAATTCAAAATTCACAACGGTGACATTGTAACAATTCCAGCTGCGACCCTGGGAGTAAGTAATTGTTCGATCTTCAAAAAACTCATCACCAGAATGAGATTATATTACTTCAATTTCACACAAGTCTCAAAAGAAAAAAGAGGCAAATTGTGCTCAAAACCTTTTACACACACAAAGAAAAGTCGTAGCTGATAATTCAAAAAAGAAACTCTCCCCCATTATAACCATTATACCTCCCCCCCCCACGCCTCTGCCCTCGTTCTCTCTGACAAAAAGGTAGGTTGGTTTGTGTCATCGAAAATAACTCTCCCTAACTCACAAAAAAAACAAAACAAAAAAAAACAACAACTCAAGAAACCCTAAACCCGAAACCCAAGTTCAGATGGTCATCACAGATGATCATCACATGTGATCACGTCAAAGTACAGATATTAGAAATGTATATTATAGAAACTTACACAACAACATAATAATAATATATCAAAATACAATACAATAGATTATTGTAAACCATAAATAAATATACATTACAATATATATTAATAATAGGTCGTTGTTTGAAAAAAAACATAAGTACTAAATTATGTGTAAATACCAATATTACACAATCTCTCACCACCTCTCACCACCTCTCTCACTTGCAGTTCTAGATTTCCAACATAACCTGCCACAATCATCGTAAGCCAAGTTCGGACGCACAGGCAATGCGAAAATGAATATGGCGGCGGCATCATGAGCAACATCAGCAATGTTGCATAGAAACTTTCAAAATTTTTAAAAAAATATAACAAGGTGATAAGCTCTTTTATAATATCATCATAGGTCATCACCAAGGATGGTATTAATTTTCATATAACTATAAAATTTCTCCTATCCAGTACTACTCGCACATGGGCGACTCCTGTTGTGCAACGCGCCAGAGCAAAAATTCACAAGGGATTGATTGCACTCTGATGATGATGTGCGAAGAAGAACGGAAAAGAATAGCCCTTCCTCTTTCTTCATCTCTGTTCCATGCAGCTACGTAGAACTGACGAAAGCAACACAAGGCTTCGCTGAGTTCACTCAGTAGAAGAACATGCTTGCACGCTACGAGATGATGGCCAAATAAAAAATATATATATATAAATATATATATAACCTTAGAAGCACCAACACAGGGAGTTTTGCAACTATTTCAGACAACAGAGCGGTACCATTTCGCGAAAATCTCTCTACCGTTTGCTGGGCCTTTCTCCCCAGGCGTCGCAACACTGATTACTACAGCCTGTGCAGACAGATGTGTCCTCCCTCCAGTAGCAAACCCTTCTCTCTTGCCCTTGGCATCTGCTCAACAGGCGACTGACGGAAAACGACAACAAATTAAACAACAGGGCAGGAGGTTCATTAACCAGCCCAGGGGCAAAGTACATACCAAAGGAGAAGGCAAGTAAGCGTTTTGTCGAGCATCCTAAGCCAACTGAGCAGACAAGAGAGAGGCGATTCGACACCCCACCACCAATCCTCGTGTTTCCCTGCAAGATGCCTCTTCTCTTCACCGCCCCCTCCCCCCCCTCCCTCCTTCCCGCCCTCCTGATGCGATTGCCACATCGCTAATGCTCACTCTTTGTTGTTGTCACCTCGTCTCCGCTGCCGTTTTCTCTTCCTCTTTCTTGTCTCTTTGTCTGCCCCACATTTCTGCCCTGGAATAGAATGGAAGCATGTATTCGGCGTTATGTCCTTGTCCTTCCCCCCTCCTCCCTATCCCTTCCCACCTCCCTCCTGCTCCTCCCTGCTTCTTGAACAAAAGACAGAATGATGCCTCCTCACATAGGTGCTTCTGCCAGCAAGCTCCGCTCGTCTGCAGGTCCTCCCATCTTCACCACCAACTGCCCCAAGCAGAAGACTGTGTTTGTCCCCGTCGACACAGTACTCGCCGCACATGCTCCACCTCCTTCCCACAGGCAAGGAAGCAATGCCACATGGCATTCCTTCCCTGTCTCGTGGCCATCGTCTTGAGCTTCAGGCTCCTGTCAAACACAACCACAGCGTGCACCACAGTGCTTGGGGTGGAAGCAAAGCCAAAACACCATCGCATTGTGTCGACCACGTCTCCTGTGCACACACACACACTGACAACATCACACGCGCTCCGATGCAGTCCATCCGCAAGAGAGAGAAAATTGAGGAACACTCACTGTTTCTTCGGAGAGCATCCGCAGCTTCCTTGCTCGCAGTTCCAACTTCGACGAGAATGCTCAGGCTCCGACTGCGTCGGCTGACCAAAAGAATGCTTCCTTCACTTGATCGTCCTTTTTCAAAAACAAACTCAACGGCTTTGCATGAGACTAAATCTGGGCAACAACTGTACTATGGTTTCCTTCAACTGTCGCTTGCTTTCAACACGTGTACTCCATCAAGATGATAATGCGACCCATCACACCTTTTTTTCTTCAAACCCCCTCTCGCTCCTCTATTGCTTCACAAGGCCTTTGCCCCAAGCAAAAGAGCAATGAATACACGGATGAAAATGCCAACTATGTCCTCCATTTGCTCTTCACAGCTTCGATCTACATGGACCTCTCACAAACCCAGACGCTTTGATTGATTTACGCCCGGGAGGAGAGAGAGAGAGGAGGTAATACTCTTCAGATCCCAAACTTTCTCGTGGGGAAAAGAAGGCAGCTACATCGCGATATAGAGATCATTTGCAAAAAAATAAAAATGAGCTTTTTCAACTGCACAATACTCGGAATACTGCATGTTTTTTCTTTTTTTTTGTCTTTTTTTCCCCCTTCCTTCCTTCCTTCCTTCCTTGCCTGGTTTGACCAGCTAGATTCAGCTCTTCGTCTGGGTAATGAAACTCACTAACCGGCCAAAAAGAGCGCCTTGCCGACTGCTCAGCCATTTCTATATCTTCTTCCTCCTTGGATCTTCTTCAATTCCCTCCTGTTTCTCCCGCCCTACTCCTTCCCACCAATTCCCTCCTGTTTCTCCCGCCCTATATTTCCTTAGAAGAGACTTCGCCTGACTTCGCCTGATTTCGCCTTCTCGCCCGCTCGGCCGTACAGCGGTCGGCTGTTAACCGATTGGTCGTAGGTTCAAACCCTGCCTGGGGACGACTTCATCCTTATAGATCTTCTTCAATCGCTCCTCTTTCTCCTTCCCCACTCCCCCGGCCTGACGGCCCAAGCCAAGCTGGGACTCGGACCACGGAGAGTCTTCATCTGTAATCTATTGTCAATCAGGGACCTATTTCCGATTCCTAACACTACGCTCTCCCATTGGATAAACCACCTCTACTACTCTCCAGTCAGCGACCGATTGGTCTGCGTCCTATTGCCAAGCTCCGGGAAAGACTGGATATGTTCTCCGCACTTAAAGCATAGCTGGAACAGGTATAACTACTAGTGTAGTAGTGTCTCATCGGTCTCTGTATGTCGACTTCTCTTTTGCGTCCATCAACGATCGACCGTCGCTTGCCATGGAGATGTAGAGAATGATCGAGAAACAATCCTTCCTTGCAATTATTGGAAAGTAACTCAAGAAAGGTCGCATCTGGAAAAAAAAAAAAAAAAGGTCATTCAAGAATGTGCTGACAACAAGGAGGGGTCCAAAGGAAAACGCCCCATCAACCTCTCAAAGGTGTTTTTCAGGTATTGAAGGACATATGCAGTGTTTCCTTTGCTGCATGCAGCAGCAGCAGCAGCAGGAGCAGTAGGAAAAATATCCACAGCAGGTGCCGTGGGATGGATGGAACGACCTGGGACTGCGGGACCGCACCATATCCTACACACTAGTTTGCCGAATCACAGCAGGAATTGAGCAAAAAAAAAAAGAAATGAAACAACAACAACAACAACAAAAAGAAAACAAAAGAAAACCTAAGTTTTCTAACCTATGCTCAATCACTTTTCTACTCAGCGCGCCTTACACTATCTCTCTCTCTCTCTCTCTGTGCTTCTCTTAAGAGAGCAGACTACGATGTTCAAATGTTTTGGAAAGACCTGGCTGGGACCTCCCCATGAGGTCCCATGCCAAATTGAGGGCAAATTTCAAATTTCAAATTACTGACGATCTAGTTAACCAATGACGTCGCGTTGACGCAAGCGAAAGGGCACGGCACCGTATGCGTTAGCGAGACGAAGGCACCTGGCACCCTTTCGAAGCTCACGCTCTACGTAATAAGAAACATGTCAAAAATGACATGACATACATGTGCTGCTGCTACTAAAAATGACATGACATACATCTGCTGCTACTTTGACTCTCTGCCCCTCTACATGGTGGGGAGCATTCCGCGTGAATATAACAGAGAAAGCTCAACCGCATATAATAGTGCTATAACTAGTATGTTATGGAGGCAAACCACAGAGAGGATCTGATTGCCAGAATGTTTCTATAGGAGGAGGCCTGTAAGCAGCAGCCTGCGGTCCGGGAGAGTGAAAGCGACCTCCATTCGAGCAATTGTCGTCACACAAGAAGAGGACAACAACATGCCATAAAGGATGAATTGAATCATTAACCAAAAAAATAAAAAGAACAGAGAAAAACAACAAGAAAAGAAAACACCAAAACTGGCTACATATGTATATATATATATTATATATATATATATATAGCCCTGCACATTTTCCCACAAAAGAAGTGACACATTTATCGCGGGAATAAATCCAAAAATTCCCAAATCCTATATACCTATTTGTGTCTAAAGACTGCCGTACCTCGAACAGCAAAACGTATGTTCTTGTTGTCATCTATGGAGGCATCCTCTTCGCCTCATGGGTGTAACAGATCGCTCCATCCTGCAATGCACGCCAAGATCGCTCCATCCCTGTTATACTTTGGAAGGGAGATTGCCTCCCTCGCTCATGACTGCTACCTACGACGACGGCACCATTGCTGCAGCCACAGATGTCGATCACGCCTTCACTCTGCGACATCAATCATCGCCACAGGGGCGTAGTAGGAGACGGCGTGCTTTGCAGAGCGGACAGGAAACAGCCCCGCAACATCATCCTCATGCCTCTGGTGAGTTGGTCCTCGCATCTCTGTGAGACACCCTTGGAGGGGTCCTCTCCGTATACCTCGTATGAGTTGGCCCTTGCTTCTTCTTAGGTTTACTATGTGGAGACCTTGCCCAAATCGCATGGTGGTCACGAGTGTGTGTGCACCATACTCCTACTAGCCCCAGCAAATTGCGCCCCCCCCCCCCCCCCCCCCCCCGCCCAGAGTGACAGCAATCCTCAAAGATGATCCATCCAGGCACACATCATCTACAATATAATCCTTTCAGGTCATCCAATGAACGAGCACGATGAAGGCTCCACTACTGGATGTACACAATGGAAGTCGACTTGCAGTGGCGATTCGTTTGCCGCCGTTGTCGCCATCATGGCTGTTGTCGTTTCGCAGAGCTGAATCACAATGCTCAACAAACCCAATCCAAAAACTCCAAAACATGTCGCACAATTCCCATCACTCAACCGGACAGCCTCGTTACCTTCACTCCAGTCTGAAATCTCAAATCATAATCTCCGACGACTACTGCACAGGTGGCCGAAGAGAAACTTGACAATTATATACGCTGCAACAACACGTACGAGAAAAAACGGAGGCAAATGAGGAAAACTGAGAATTTTCCTCTCAGAAAACAGCTGTAAGACCGTCCTCAACACAATCGGAACGACCGAGGGCATACTCACACTAGGACGTTTTCTACTACGCTCTGGACTTGATTGCAGTCAGATTCATCCGTGTCTGGGCGTACATGCAGTCGAACACATTTAGAAAAACTCACACTAGTATGAGGATGCCCTGAGAACAGCTGGAGAAGACCGTCCCTGACACGATCACCACAACTTGAGAATATACGTCTGGCAGCAGTTCTCCCAAAACACAGCTCCCTATGAAAGCTAGCCTCTTCATAGTTAAAAAAAAATAATTCGAAAATTTGAAATCCTGTTTATATTCACTACAAAGACATAGTGTCTTATCCTTCTCTTGCTGCCTACCAATTTTTCCGAATGGTTTAAACAAATGTTTAAACACCATGTAAAAAAAAACTAGATGACGTCCGCGGGAATGACGACACGATATATATTGTGTGCCCCGCAACCATGCATGATGCCCGGCACCATCGGATGGACCAAAGACGTGTCACCCAGCAACCTGGAATGCCAGACACCATCGGATGGATCGAAGATGTATTGTGAAAGACAATACCTGCGCCTTGCTGTGAAATCATCTACAGGAAACTAAAGGGAAAAAAAAAAAAAAACCCATCAAACTAAGATAAAGAAAACTGCATGGCCCAGGCTCCGGCAGAATCCCTCCTGAGGGGAAGCTTTAATCTTGACAAAGTATCGCCAGACTTGTCGAATCCTTGGAGCAGTCCAGCACAGGCAGAGTATGCTGGGACTTTGTCAGCGTATAGTAGTCAATGGACACCAGTCGATGGAAACAAATCGGCGCTCGATCATTCTCGGGCGCCGAAGAATAATCCACGGAGATCACAGTCTGGTAGACTTCTGCTCTTCATTCCGAGTCTCCCCCATATTTTTATAAATAAAAAGTATTCTCAGGAAAATCGATGGCTGGCTTTCAATCAGGATCAGTGAAAAAAGAACAAAGAAAACAACGACCAGTGACCAACTTGCATTCCGCTTCTGCAGCCCCCGTCTGATCCCGCTCCTCATTAGACATCCCCCACCCAACCCCAACTGCCTACCCACCACTGCGGTAATCTTTTCGTTTGACCACAGACCAGATAGAAGTAAATAAATAAAGGACCAATCCGAAGAACAGATACTACACTCGATCTTACTTGGCAAAAGGGCGGTGTAGTTTCTGGACGTACCCTTTCTTTTTCTTCGCACAGGATGCAAACTGCTCAACACACAACTTACTCTGAAACAACCGCATACGACTCCAGGGAAGCAAACTTTGCGAAGCAGTGTCGTAACCTTTTGCTCTTACGCCAATCAATGTTCAACCCTCAACGTTCGCACGGCATCCCTGAAAAGACAGCATACAGGTGCATCGACAGGAAAAACACCAGTTAGATCGTTATGAAGTTACTTTATACGTTTAGGTAGATCATAGACGATTCTCCTGAGAGGATAGACACTCCTTACTTAGGACTTACTTAGGACGTATCCGACATGACACCTTAGCACCACACCGACAAATCGTTGGCACATCTGTCAGGAACATGTGTGGTCCCCTCGATGCATGGGAATTTTCGCAGGGCTCACTGCAAAAAAATAAAAATAGAATTCTCGTGACAGTTAAGACACGCATTCCTACCTGCCGTCTTCCGCCAAATAGAACACCTGGTAATTAGAGTTGTATTGGGTGGAATTGAAAGGATTTTCACTTTCACTTTGCAGACCCCAACCCAAATCTGACTTCCAGGGTCGAAGTCCCCAAATTGAAAAGAGGACGAAGAGGCCGAAACAGAAAAAGATCGCGTCGCGTCGGGTACCCCTCAGGACAGACAGGTCAGAATTCAACCGGTACCCGGCCTTAAAGTCGAGTTCCAGCGCTCCAAGAAAAGTGTGGAAGGTAGCGGGGCTCAAATTTTCAAACTGCAAACAGGCCTCGGTCGACCGGTACCAGTCAGAGTCAGGCCCAGGCCAAGTCAACCCAAGGCCAAGCAAAGTCGAGGCCCAGTCCAGTCATCATAAAAGGACCGGCTCAGCGACATTCAGACAAATTGTTCACTCGTGAGAAGGTGGAAGCGCTGTTGGTTGCTTGTGCGCTATCGCTATCGCAGGTTCACTGTGCAGCAGAGAGCCCCGCTGGGCGGCCCACTTGCACGTTATTTCTGGAGGCAGAGAAAAAGGGAAGGTATGCTCCTGTGCATTTCTCTTCAGACCTTCATACTCCTGCTCAGTTCACTTCCGATCTTCAGCTTATACAGTCTTTGTGTCCGTCCTTCGTCTTCATACTTCCGTTCATTTCATTTCTGATCTTCATATATTCTGTTCTCTTAACGATGCTCATTAGTATGTATTTGTTAGTAGAACAAAGGGAGTGGAGGGGAGGGTGGAGGGAAAGGGATAGAAGGTGGAGTTCTATAGGAGTACGGGGCAGGGGAGGTGGAAGGGCAGGAAAGAAATATGTGAAGGGCAGGATAGAGTATGACATGCAAAGGGCAGGTGAGAGGTGTATGACGAACTTCACAGAATTCTAAACACTCACCGCTGGAACAGACTACTCTAGAAGGGCACAGGGTTGCAAAAAAATATTTTTTGGTCGAGCAGTTATTGCCTATGCTAAGTGGCCACCCCTACAGACCGGACAGGACCGGTTCGGGTGTGGACTATGGAAGCACCACATCCAATTTTCGCAGTCACAATTGCTGCATCGAAAGGCGCACCGCGGACAGATGTCACAGGCTACTTGGCTCCTATACGCTAGGAACACAGAGGCACGTCGACCGCAATTATAGAGGCATTGCCGTTCCAGCCCGTCTACAAATTGGACATGACATGTCAGGGTGCCGTACATGAGTATAGTACTAACTGTCAATGTACGTATGGAAGCAAAAACTTGCATGGACTATCCCTTCATAATCCTCACGGCACAAGGCATGCGAACCACATGCTAATTGAATCTCTGGCAGGTGATCACAAAGCGGCATGGAGCATCTTTGTTGGGTTTCCTCAGTATTCATTCCTTCTCTATGCGCAGGCGACGACAGGGAGGATCGATCCAAAGCAAGGGCGTTCCGCTGCTGCAGGATTTGGTCCACAACAGCTCGCCCTGGTAGTGATAAACTATCAGCACATCGCTCCGCAGGTGCTTCTTATAGAAGTCTATTTTCCTCCTCGGGCTGCTGTGTCTGTCGTTCATCTGGCAAGGAAGGGGGAGATCCATCTGCAGTTGTCGTAGGTGTATGAACAACGCCGCGTGCGGGACAAGCTAGGAGAGGATGTGGAGGATGATGGCACCGGGGATGGTCCACGCAGTAAAGACACATACTTTCTATGACAGCTTCCTGGAAACATTGACGACACATGGAATGTTGCTGACATGTCAATGATGTCATTAGTATGCAAGGCTGACATGCACAGTTATTTAGGCACTGCAGATCAAGACCACAACGGCATGCTGGGCAAGTTATGAGGGGGTGGGGGGGATGAGCACAAGACAAGGGATCACAGTTTTCGTGGGAGAGGCTGGCAGCGACCATCCCTTCATAGTGTTCAGAGAAGAGGCTACGCCGCGTGCATGCCAACCAAACTGTAGCTGTGTGACAACACAATGGGAGGACACAGCCACCATCCCCTGGAGAGGTCCCTTCACTGTTTGTAGTAGAATCAGTCGGATTGCTCTCCGGGGGGTGCAGTGAGTGCAAGTGCTCATCGACATACTGGTCCTGATGGCGAGCCAAACCGAATGATTCTCCACCACTTGGTGATACAAAGAGTTAATATTTCCCGCTGTGTGCACCCTACCGCCATTGTCCCATAAGATCCATGAATTATCGGCAAATGTAAGAGCATTGAAATGACCTGGACGATGTAAGATATATGCCCAAATATTTGGACCCATGCCTGGCACCTGGTTTCGTGAAGCAGGTTGGAATTGTAGTCGCCTACCCATAAATGCCATAGACAGGACTATATTCACACCAGGTGTGGTACTGTCGTCCTCTGGGCAGACAGCACGGTGCTCTTCTTCTAGCCAGCGGACAACATCCGCGAAATCAGAAACCGTATAAGGGTTCCCATTGTAAGCAAGGAGACATACATTAATGGCATAGAACGCACAGCGGCCTCGCTGTAGCGCTATGATACCATCCGATTCCGCAGTTCGCATGGTAGGGGAGATTCGTTCAATTCTGCAGCTTGCACAGGTGGTGGAGACTCATTGTGGTCTTGACTATTTATGTCAGGTGCCTCCGGCTGTATTGAGTCTGTTGGCTTTAGTATGCGCTCCAAAGATAGATCTTCAGTCCAGAGCTCCCTCAGTAATCAGAAGACGGGTCATTCTCATTTGGGGCAGGGGAGCAAGCAGGGCTAGGTGGATGAGAGAGGGGCAGGTCAGGTGGGTAAAAAAAGGGTGGACCAGATGCGGGAAGCGGAAGCTGATCAGTCGCACTTGTGCACAGCGGCTGCCAGTCGTGCAAATGCTGCACAAGTAGCTGCACCTCGTTTCTGATGCACACGCAGGCCTGCAGCACTGAAGAAATCATTGCCACATTTTGGGCATCAGACTCGACATGTACTATTCCAGGCTAGCGTGTATTGAAGGCGATGATGTCGTTCCGAACGGTTCCGAGCATGCACACAGAGTCTGTCAAACCTGTCAGTCTTTTCAAACAGCAGTCCTTCAGTCATTCTATAGTTCGGTACTTTGAGTGGTGCAGTCTTTACCCTGTCAATCCGCTCGCTGTAAACGGGATTGTCAGTGTCCACAGCTTTGATCTGTTGCTGCAGTTGGGTACCTGCATCTACTCAGTGCATCAGCGACGACAGTGTATTTGCCTTTGACTGGTTCAGCTCAAAGTCAAATTGGTCTCTCTCCCCAGCCCACTTAGTCAACTTAGGTGTCATTCGGGCCTGGGTTTTCAACCAGCTTAGGGTCTCCTGATCAGAAGAGACTTCAACGTGTCTTCCTAGGAGGTACTTTCGCCAATGACTCGAGGCCTCTCTTCGAGGAAATACCTCTTGCTCATACGTCGAGGCAGTGACATTCTCATTAGGAAGTCTACACGACATGAACTCTACTGGCCTATACCCCTCTCCATCATTCTGTTGGAGTACGGCGCCAATCCCGTACTGGCTTGCATCAGTAGTGATAATGAATGGAAGTGATGGGTCTGCAACTTTCAGGACCGGATACTCAATCAGCGACTTCTTCAATTTCAGACGCTTGTGCAGCGGTGCAGCTATCATATTGAAGTTTCAGACGAACTTCAGATAGGAATTAGTTAATCCTGGGAACGACCACAGCTCGAAATCCTAGGAACGACCACAGCTCGAAATCCTAGGAACGACCACAGCTCGAAATCCTAGGAACGACCACAGTTCAATCAACGTGTGAGGTGTTGGCCAATCCCACATTGCTGTCTTCGCAGCTTCCAGTCTGACACCATTTCCATCTAACACATGGCGGAGTTGGCCAATCCCGAATTGTGGTTATCTTCGTAGCTTCCAGTTGGACACCATTTCCATCTAACACATGGCCTAAGTAGATCACTTGAAGCTTTGCCCATTCACACTTTTCCGAATTCAATTTAAACATGGCTGATTGCAGCTTCTCAAGGATCAAACGCAGGTGCTGTTGGTGCTCTTCTCACGTTTTGCTAAAAACTAGAATATCATCTAAGAAAACGACTACAAATTCGTCTAACCACTAGCGAACGAGTTCATTCATGCATCTTTGGAAGGTAGCAGGGGCATTAGTCAGGCCGAACGGCATGAGCACAAACTCGTAGTGGCCGTAGCGGGTTCTAAAAGTTGTCTCATGCTCGGGCTGTACCTCTATCTGCTGGTACCCTGATTTTCAGTCTATTTTTGAAAATTACTTACATCCCTGTACGCTGTCCAACAGATCATCTATCCTACGCAACGGCTTGGTGTATCACACCTTGTAGTCAATGCAGATGCGCAGTTCGCCTTCCTTCTTAGGCACGAATAGGACCGGTGCGCCATACGTCGACGGGCTGGGCTTAATCCACCCCTTATCTATTAGTTCATCAAACTGCTTGCACAGCTCATCGAGTTCCTTGGGAGACATTCGATAGATGGGCCCCTTGGGAGTCTTGCTGCCGGGTTCGATCTCTATCCGGTGTTTAATCTCTCTCCCCACTATGCCCGTTAGGGCCTCTCCCACATCAGTGAACTCTTTCAACAATCTCTAGACTGCGGGTGGTATTGTTTCATCCCCCTTTTGGCTCTCACTAACCGGTCTAACATACGCCACAAAAACTTGGTAAACCAATTGGCTGTGACCACATGCCTGGCGAATGCAGGGGCACTCATACAGCAAAGGGACAAACTTGACTCTACTCCGAACTCATGGACCAACCACATTTCCTTTTTCCACCTCCGGGGCTGGACAGCAAGCACTCGTGCTCGCCCATCTTCCATCGGCCTTCGCGGCCTCTCCCCAATCAGTCCCTAGATTTAAGTCAAAGAAGACGCTATCTTCCACTAAGAGGGTCAGGGAGTGCAGAACTTCCTCCACCTTAGCCCCCCCCTCCAACCGGAAGTGTGCCCTTACCCCCTCGACGTATTCACTTACAACCATCTCTGGATTGTCGATTAGTTTACTAACTACCGGCTCGTCTAGCATCTTCACCTTCATGCCGAGGTGCATCTTCTGCAACCCTCATCGGCTAATGTAGCTATGCGTAAATCCACTATCAACTAATGCGCCTACTCGCTCTCTACTAATCTCTTCATCGGCTATTATTAGCTCCCCTATGCTCTTCTTCATTTCATCCCAAGCTTGGCAACCAGTGATCAGCTCATCACTGATGTCTGCGAGGGAACCACCCACGAAGACCCTAGCACAAGCAATCCCTGGACAACTAACTACATGGGGGCCTGCATCAGTCTCTGCTATGGGGGCCTTCAGATAGGAGGGTGCCTGCTCAGCGCGCGAAGGCCCAGCAAGAGCAATTGGGACTCCTATTGCATGTTCCCTTTTGGGTAGCGGTAGTCAAGGCAAAAACAAACAATGTGGTTGGGGTCACCACACTTCAAACACTGATTGGCATTGAGTCGTTGCCACAGCGAGCGTTCAATGCCCATTTCCTTCCAAGGCTCACCTTCAGCAACTCCTGGATGTGCTGGCAATGGTCTGCGCCCTCTACCTCTTCCACCTGTGGAGGGAGAACTGCATCCACCTTTCGGGTAACCATTACCCCTACCTCCCATGTAATAGCTACCTTCGCTACTACTCCCCTGGGTGCCACGCCCTCTACCTCCACCTCTTCCTCCGCCTCCTCTTCCTCCTCGTCACCCTCCCCCGCGGTCACCACACTTCAAACACTGATTGGCGTTAAGTCGTTGTTGCCACAATGAGCATTCAATGCCCATTTCCTTCCAAGGCTCACCTTCATCAACTCCTGGATGTGCTGGCCATGGTCTGCGCCCTCTACCTCTTCCACCTGTGGAGGGAGAACCTCATCCACCTCACGGGTAACCATCACCCCTACCTCCCACGTAATAGCTACCTTCACTACTACTCCTTTGGGTGCCACGCCCTCTGCCTCCACCTCTTCCTCGACCTCCTCTTCCTCCTCGTCACCCTCCCCCGCAGCAGCCGCATAGTCCCCTCCCTGGGCTCTTTGGTTGCTGTATCCACCTTGCTGCCCCCCTCCTTCGGGCCTTCGTTGCCGTCGTCCCCACCATCTCCTCTCTCACCACTATTCGCTGATTTCATTGTGGCAACGGTGTCTACTAACTTTTTGTAGATACCTTCGAATTGTTGTGCATAACCCCCGATGCGCTCATCTATCTGGTGTGCATTGGGACTTAGGTAGTTGTTCCCAGTGCCTTTGAACTCATGATTGTGCTGTTTGAACCGGGCAACGGACTTATTTATGGGCGCAAGTGCTTGGTTAGTGTGCAACAGCGCATTGACCATAGGGGCGCGGTCGTCCTTCCACTCACCCTCATGGTCCTTCTGCTCCTAGAGCTGGCAATCAATTTCTTTTCCCTGAACCTTCAACCTCATCTTTTCATCAAGCTCCGCCTTCTTCTTTATTAGGAGCTGCTGATGCAGTTCATGTTCTCTCTTGTACCATTAGCTCCCTCTCAACATCATCTTCTGCCGCCTCAAAAAATTTTCTCGAACGTATTTCTCCGCCTCTGACGACTCCACCAACTCATCTTTCTGAAACCCAAACTTCTGCATCCATGTCTGGGTGTCGACCGTGTATAGGTGCAACTGGCTAGGTCCTTTTTCGGCATGCCCTCCTCCAATCTTGCCTTTGGGATCCTTCAATCTCCCCCCTTTCTCTTCTTCTTCTTCTAATACTTCAACTTGTTGCTTCTGTTTTTCCAGCATTTTTTATTTCTCCTCCAGCTATTACTTCTCCTTCTCCAATCTCTCTTTCTCCTCTTCTTTCTTCTTCTTTTTCTCCTCCCTCTTCTTTTTCTCCACTAGTCTCCTATCGATCTCGGCCTGCTGTTCAGCGCTATATGGCTGGGTGGACGCCCCGGACTGACTCACGACATGCATGCCAAAGGTCCGGGCGAATCCCAATGGAAAGAGAAAACGGAGTATGGGCCCCCATATCACGGATAGGGCCAAGAAGCCGAACATCGGGTAGTTGTCCATGGCAAGGGTCAGCACAGGTAAGTTGACTCCACCTCCTCACTGCGTAGACCTACTCGTCAATACTTAACCGCCCTCAACACTTACACTAATCCTAATCTAAATCAGGGTCTATCAATCTAATTCCCTTCCCTCACGCCATCACTACAGCTTGCCTACAGGACTGGTGGCCAACCAACTGTTTAAGGTCTGCCAGCACAGACCTAAGGAATTATTTAACGACGCAATCAGGACGTCATGGCCACCAACCGAAGGTTGCTCTCAAAACGTAGACAGATTCCTCGCTGTGCGCCACAAGGTTCGAGTATAACTACCACCAGATGGGATGCCACCCAGTTGGTACCCGTCCTTGGGGGATCTCCCTGGCTTCCTTCCCTGGTGGACCTTACGTCTCACCCCTACTTTGCCTGCGCGCTAGCCAGCTGCCGAATCTCTATCAGACCTACAACTCCTCACTGTGTCAGCTCCGGTTCGGACCCATGTCGGTCAGTACCGGTCTAAGGGCTAGACAGGTTTTACGAGTGGCTGCCGCTCTTGCCCATGGTCCCTACGGGGGGTGATACATCCAGCTGCCGACCTGCTAACAAGTCTAGAACCCCTCACTGCGTCTTGTCGGCTTTCAGTGGCACGCCAGTCATTACCGATCTTGGGGTTAGACAGGTTGTCTTACGAGCGCCTGCCACTCTTGCCCGTGCTTCTTACTTCGCCTAAAGATACATCCAGCTGGCCAGTTCCAACCCTAGACCTAGACTCACATTCACCAAGAATTCAGATGCGACCAGATGACGTCAACATGAACCCTAATTGCAGCAGTGGACTCCAGGAAAGTGTGTGGGAAGGTACGATTCACTACAAAACAATATGCACAAAGACAAGGGCCGGGCAAGAAGCACATCTATACGTCTTCAATTGCTCCGTTGGTGATGCTCCACTGAACTTCTGCCCCTTCTGCTTCGGCCCTCAACTACACTCAACCCTTATATATATGTATAGTCAAACAGAGCTGCCCGGTAAACCATAGGCAGAGAGGGAGAAGAGGACAACAAACAAGGGGCTGTGGCAAACTGTTTCGTCGGAGTTTCACCGACTCATCA
>BFEA01000861.1:300563-321367 GCA_003427395.1 Chara braunii | reverse complement strand
GCCGACGACCCCCGACCAGTAGGTGCCAACCAGTCAAGGGGCACCGACTGTCGGGGTGTGCAACACTGTCCTCCTCCATACAAACAGTGTTCTTGTCAGTTCCTCTTAAACCACCAGTACTTGGCCCAGCTATCGGCTGCGGGAAAAAATAGAGTAGAAACGTTTCTAGTTGGATGAATTTGGGCGCACCTGTAGTGGCCTGTACGTTTCCTAAAATTGAGGCGCGTTAACGGGCACGAATCTAGGAAGTACTGGTGGTTTAACTACTGCCTTTAATAATGAGATATGCAATCTGTTTCACACAACCAGCAGAACAAATTCCTCACATTGTTGTGAGATTACCTTTCTGCATATCCCCGAGGGCTCTCCATCTCCCCATAGCTGTCAAAAGATGATCGCAAACCCTCATCCTTTGACCCTCTTCCCCTACCGAGCCAGGGATGCCTTCCTCCTGGGCTTCCTAGCACCATTCTTCCACCCTGGTTACCTATAGGGGAGACAAGCTTGCCATATGACTTCACTTGAGGAGACATTCCCCCACCCGGAGCCTTAGCCACCCCTTCTCCCTTCGGGGTCAGGGAAGAAAGTGATAGTCCCTGCACACACATATAAGCATTAAATCACTGTCAGGAGATGTTAAGGTTAGCTATACTCTGCAATAGGAAACAAGGGGGCTCAAAGCAGGGTAGTGCATAGTGCCACGCATAAGTGCAGCTGTGAAAACACACACACACACACACACACACACACACACACACACACACACACACACACACACACACACACACACACACACACACACACACACACGTGTAGAAAAGAGAGGGGGTGGGGCGCAGGGCATGAACATGTCCTCCTCCTCTGAATGCAAACCAACAGCATGGAAAACGGGAATCGGCCACTGGAGAAGACCCGCATTCCACAAACAGATGAACAGACGTGGAAGATAGACTCTGACAAGGAATGAAGAGAACCAAAAACCACAGTGCAATGAGTGCATAGTGGCAGGCTTGGAAACACAGCATCTGAAAGGCAGGGACGAGAGAGATAAGGGAGAGGCAGTAACACAGCAAGACCGAGCATGTGTGACAGGGCACACACATGCCTCCTCTTGCTGCTCCTCCGCATCCTGTCATCTGGTCTTGATTTACACCCCCACGTCACGCTTGTGATCCGTCCTGGAGGAACAGAGCCGCACATTGAAAGGCTGCATTACTCGCTTCAAAACAGTGTCATTCCACTTCTTCACTGACAAATCTATCGAGGGTTGGGAGATCCACTCTGAGAGCAAATGGAGAGAGCTAATAACCCCAACAACAAGGGAAGGTGACGTGTTCTCCATCATAGGACATGCATCACACTAAGTCAGTACAGCTTGAAACGTATAACAGATAAGATAGCACCAACCAGGTACACAAGCGCAAACTGTTTCAGAAACTTCATCTTCAGAGTCCAGACAAAGTGACTCACTAAATAAATGATAGTAGACTCACGACTTTTTCAAGAAAGACTTACCTCTCCATCTCTTGCATCCGTGTCCCTCATGCTGGTATTTCCCCCAATCCGCTTGTCTTCACCGACATCCATATCCTGACCACCAATAACCAGCTTGGAGATTCCGAGCAGTTTGGCCTTGCTGATTACCCCTTCACCCCAACCCCCCCTCCCATCAATAATGTGCTGCTGCGCTTCAGGACTACTGCCAGTGCCACTGCCACTGACCTCCCTACGACGAGCACCTGGGCCGAGTCCCAGTCCACCAGGCATGGACCCCACAAAACCTGGGACATTCTGCTGCTGCTGTTCAGAACCAGGTCCCATTCTCAGTCCACCATCCCTCCAGGGGTAAGTACCACCACAGGTACCTCCCATTCCCATCCCCTCCAGAGGTTTCCCTGTCTGCTTCAGACCATCTTCCTTCCTCATTTGACTCCCAAAACCACCTTGCATTCCATCATTGCTTCCTACAGCCTTAAGCCCATTATCTTTCCAAGTGGATACCAATCCATGTGAGGAGACTCCCGGCTTCCCTGGCGTCAGTCCAACTGTCAGACTTGCCATCCCTCCAGATCCAATGCTGCCATTCTCCCCCATCAATTGCTGCCGAGCTTGGTGCTGCCCAATGACCAAACGAGATGTTTGTCCTATCCTGCTTCCATAATGCGAGGGTGTATGCGGTGATGACAACGAAGGGTGCAATGAACCCGAAGCTGCCTTTCCCCCAAGAGTTGAAGGCGGCGTCTGTGGCTGACGTCCTGACCATAAATTAAGGCTCACGTGAGGGTTGAACGGGTGATCAGACTCGACATAAAACAGATCCGGCCTTTTGTTGAGGAACTGACGCAAGCCACCATGCCTAGCCTGCAAAGTCAACAAACTCACAATACTCAGAACAATCTTTTGCATGCAAGCTCTACACAGATAACAAAGAGGGTCCTCATTGGAGAATTATTAATTTATCAGCTATGGATGGACCTATATGGTGCATCACACGTGTGAAAAAAAAAAAAAGGGGCGCCAAGAAGAAGAACGAGATTTCAAAAAAAAGAAGGGAAAAGAAGAGAGCCACGGGAAGGCCGCCTTAGCCATCCAGATATTGCTGCTGACTGCACAGCTTCTTGAGCCGCTTGTTGCAAGTTGATCCAGGCGGCAAGGCGCTCAATCCCCCGTAGTTTTTTTTTGAGTCTCGCTGCGACAGAGTGGTGCAGCGGAAAGGCCGTCAAGGCAGCATGCTGGTAGAGGAAGCCATAGCTCAAGCAAAGAGCGTGCAGTTACTTGCAGCCGTGAAATGGAGGGCACAAAATCAAGTCTCTTGGAGAGGGAGGAGGAAAGGAGGGTGGAGTTGATGACGAGGAGTCGGATGAGGAGGAGGAGAGGGAAAAAGAAGGGGTGGCGGACTTGAAGAGGGGGAAGGGGACATGAGGAGGAGGGTCCGTTTAACTGGGATGATACAGAGAAGATTATCTTGGCCCATGCGCAAGGATGACACTTAAATCGAGAGATGGTCCCAAAAAAAAGAAAAAAGCAAAAAAGGAGGGGGAGGGGGATAGGGGGGGAGGATTCATTGGGATGATACTGAGAAGATTTGCACGGCCTTTGCACGGGTGCCACGTCATAGAGAAGATTAGCATGGACCCTGCCCAATGATGACACGCATAAATCGAGAAATGGTCCAAAATTTGGCAAAAAAAAAAAAAAAAACGGAAGAGGAGAGGGAGGAGGAGAGGGAGAAACTTCAGAGAAAGGAAAGTAGGTGGAGTTGATGACGAGTAGTAGGAAGAAAGGAAATCAGGAGGAGGAAGAGGAAAGGGACAAAGATAAGGTGGGCGGAGTTGAAGAGGAGGAGGAAGGGGACATAATGAGGAGGAGGGTGGTCCGCTGGGACATTCGTTATAATTGGGACGATAGTCACAATTCGGAAAATATTCTTTAATTTTTTTCAGCACCCCTCGCACCCAGACGGGTGTTTTTTTTATAAAAAAAAAGACAAAACGATACAGAGAAGATTAGCATGGGGGATGGGGAAATGCTGTGTTGTTTTTTCTTTTTCTTTTTTGCTGCAAAACTTTGCTGGCCGTTGCCCCCCATACGTATTGCAAATTCTCGACCCCTCGGGGAGTCGGGAAGCGCTGCGGCACTGCTGCCGTTTTTTCCGTTTTTTTTTTAGCTGCAAAGATTGGTCGACCCCTTGGGGTGTGCGAGGGCTCACCGCTCGGCATAAGGCCCTGCAGTAACCGAGTGCCCGCCCTAAGTGATGGTGGGCCCCCTGAATCTCAATGTGCCCTGAGTTTGTCAATTTTTGCAAATCTTGGTGGGCGCCAGACAGTTGCCACCAGCCAGTTGGTTACATCCGCTTTGCTCGTGAGAATCAGAAATATGTGTGAGCCTTCCAGGCTCTTCCAGCAACGTGTTCAAAGCGGGCAACACCGCACATCTGTGCCTGGGTGGTTGGGCATGCCGAACCAATTCGGTCCCAGGCCGCTGTCTGAACAGGCCTGGGCACAGACACTTTGGCCCAACCTGAAGTTACGAGGCACACACGAGGCAGGCCAGAAGCAAACCAGCCCCGCCACTTTGCATACATCAAAATGCCTGGCCGGGGAAGAGGGATTCGGGCACTTGGAGGTGCATGCGGTAGTGCTGCTGGAGCGAGGGCTGGCAGCTGCAAGTTTAGCGCTAGCGCAAGTGCAGAGCGCACACGGATGTTCGGGTTGAGGGCGCTGCAAGAAGGCAGCGCCATAGCTGAGCCCTCATAGCCAGGCTCCAGCTTGGATAGTCAGTGGTGATGGTGGTGGTCTTCGTGTAAGTGGAAGACAATGGTCGAGAAGCCGAGGGAGGGAGAGAGCGAGGGNGGTCGAGAAGCCGAGGGAGGGAGAGAGCGAGGGAGAGAGAGAGAGAGAGAGAGAGAGAGAGAGAGAGAGAGAGAGAGAGAGAGAGAGAGAGAGAGAGAGAGATGAGGATCACGATGTGAGGGCACATAACTGTTCTTGGCGACGGTCTACAAGGTCAACATCTTCATGTACGTTGGTTCTTGCTGTGACGTCAACCGGTTGCATTGTCAATTCGTAGGCTGGTAGTAGCTGTGTGATTGTAGTCTGGGCGCCGAGCGCCAAGTTGGGGGAAGAGCTCTGGATACATATGTTGGCGATGGCGAGAGTATGCCCTCATTAACATTCAGATTCGGTGGTTTGGTTCTCCGTTGGTGGAATGTCAGTGCTTTTCTGCTTTCTGGACAGCGTTGGACTTTCGGGCTTTCAACGTGATTTTGCTGCAAAGGTTCGTCGACCCTCCCCCCCATACATACGTGTTCTAAATTTTCCACCCCGTGGGGGGAGGGGAAATGCTGTCTTTTTTCTTGTCTTTCTTGTTCTGCAAAGGTTCATCGACCCATGGAGAGAGAGAGAGAGAGAGAGAGAGAGAGAGAGAGAGAGAGAGAGAGAGAGAGAGAGAGCAGCTGAGTTTTCAATTGATCTGACAGACTGACACCCCTTCCTTGCTGTTCTGCTCCGTTGCCGTCGGCGACTCGTTGCCATCACATTCAGGATGCCTAAAGCAGGTGCAGAGGCGATCAAGCGCCATTTCGAGAGTGCATGGGGAGGTGGGGAAAGGGAACTACCGTCTTCCCCTGAACATAACGCACCCTGAAAATGAACGTATACAAGGTATGTTTCCTGCCCGATACAGGCAAAATGGGGGTGCGTTGTGTTCGGGGGAAGACGGTAGTGTACTGCGATCTGGAGTTCCCTCGGAGTGCAAAGCGTTGTGCACAACACTTCATTTCCACGACAAAAGGGGCCAGGTGCAACGTGAACAGGCTAGGCAGTAGGCTGTCAGCAGCGGTAAGAGAGAAGAGGGAGAGGGGGCGGCTAGAGGCAATTGCGCTGGTGCTGGGAAAGGCTGTGTCACAGGCGCAGTCACATGATTGCTCCTCAGACGTCGAGGGCATGGAAGACATGGACGTGGAAGACAAGCAGCAGCCCCCAACCAGCTCAAAACAAAGCCAGCACAGGCATTTTCACCACAACCAAGGTACGGCAGACCACGCTGGAAGAGGGCAGGGCAATCATCTCAAAGAATGAGGAAGCACAACGCTCCTTGGACTACTGGTTGGTTTGTGAAGGAGTCCCCTTCAATATGGTGTGCAGGAAGTACTTGCACATGATACAAAAGGTTCACAATGCAGAGCGGTTCTTCATCCCAGTACAATACGACGCGCAGCAAACGACGAGGTTGGACATGTCACGGTCTCGGGTCGAGGAGGGGGTTTTGCGGCAGCCGAGAAGTTGGACTCGAACTGGATGGATGCTCCAGCTTGATGGCTGGACTGATCAAAGAGGCAGACCTCACTTGAATGTCCTGGTCTCCTTTCCAACCGGTGTGCTTTTTTTGGAAGTCGCATTGCATGGCAGGCAAGGAGAAGGGAGCAGCAACGTACTTCGATATCTTATCTGAGTCGATTCTGAAGTTGGCGAGAAGAGTGTTGTTGGGGTGATCATAGACATCGCTGCTGTGTGTGTGAGAGCTGGCAGATTGGTGGAGGATACATCTTCCATGTGCCATGCGCTGCACACTGCCTCGACTTAATGCTGCACGAAATTGGGAAGATAGAAGGTGGCTGGAACGGTGGCGAAGGCGAAAGACGTGAAGAAGTTCGTCATGAACCACCTGGGAGTCAGGGATGTTTACTACATCCTTTCAGGTGGAAGACAGTTACTGCAACCTGCAGCAACGTGTTTCGCCACCAACTTTCACATGCTGGACCGCTTGAAGAAGCAGGGAAAAGCATTGGTGGCTATGGTCACAGATGACAGGTGGACAGCAACGTTGGAGCGGCCGACCTTCCATGAGATTGAAGACGTCATACTCCATACAGCAGGTTTTTGGGTTGTTGTGAACAACGCAACCAATGCCGTTTACGACATTGTTTTGCTGCTGAAACTGTTGGGTGGCCACAGTCCAACCATTAGCAAGGTTTGTGCGAAGATGGACAGGATAGTGGAACGCCTGGGAGTTAGCAAGGACCTAACAGTGCATCAGCGTGAGGAAATTGAGATGATGGTCATGCGCAGATGGAACGCCATGACCACCCCCTTCCATTGTGCAGCCCTGTTCTTGGATCCAGAGTACCGGTCGTCTGAGCCGCACAAGGATCGAGAGATCCAAGATGGATTTTACACCTGGATGTACAAATGGCTGAAAGCGTCGTTGCAGGAGGTGTGCGACCAAGTGGAGTATGAAGTCGACTGTTGGGTTCAGAACATTGGCAAGTTCAGCTCGCAGGCGGTCATGGATGCAGTCTGTAAGCAAAACCCTGCAGCATGGTGGAAGCGCTGGTGCAATGGCTGCAACACTTGCAGCCTCATGCCATTCGACAGCTGGGGCAAGGGTCGTCTGCTTCAGGCTGCGAAAGGAATTGGAGCCTTTTCGCAGCAATTCACTCCAAAGAGAGCAATGGCTTGGCCCCGAACAAAATGCAAAAACTGGTGTACAGCAGGTGGAATATGTGTCTGCTTGATATGCTGCAGCAGATGCCAGAGAGGGCAAAAAACCTTATTGAATGGGATGACCCACCAACAGAGGAGGAGCAAAAGGAGGCCAAAGACAGAGTGAAGGTGGCTGAGCACCGATTGAAGAACCTTACCACAGCTGGTGACGATGTTGTTCCACCTGCTGATGGCGGGGTGATGAAGATGGGGATGAAGTTGTTCCCTGCCGTGAAGAATTCAACCTGGAGGAGATTGAGGAGGGTCATTGCGGGGACTAGCGTGGATTGAGGAAGGAAGGCAACTTTCTGCTCAAGCATTCCCAAACAGATGTTGGGAGGAAGGCGCACACCTTGGGAACAGAGGAGCACATGCGTGCGCACACGAAGGGAGGTGGTGACACACTGCCTCCTGGTGCTGCAACGAGAGCAGCACAAAAGGAGACTGGGACGTTGTTGGCACAGCCTGACCAACAAACTCAAAAAAAAGGTAGAGGCAGGCCAAGAAAAACACCAGCGACCTATGTTGACGGTTCAGATGGCGTGACTGTGGAGAGAGGACAACCCTACGCAAACAGCTGAGAAGAACAAAGGAGAGGGGGGGAAGGACGAGGGTGTGGCAAGGAAGAGGCCACGAGACGATGAAGAGGAAGGTTCACCGGACTACTCATCAAGCGATGATGAGCGGCCATTGGCTGAGAAAAAACGAACGGGAAGAGAGAGAGAGAGAGAGAGAGAGGACTGGCATATCTTCCTCCAAATGTTGAAAAGATGCCATCGGCCTTTTTTGGGGCGGTGGTAATTTGCCAAATACCCCCATAAGTTGAGATGTATTTCAAAATGTCCCTGAAAGATCTCGGYACAGTGGAATSGCCTTTTGGGCTGACATCTTTGTGTTATGCCCCTGTCAGCCGCGTGTGCAAATTCGCAATGTCAGCCTCCCCGTTTGGGCCTTGGCCTTTTGCAATTGCACCTACGAAAAGTTCGCAACTACCGGGGCATTTTGCGAAGTTGGACGGTGTCCGATAGGGGTACATCGCAAAGATGGGGTCCAACCGATGTCCGGGGTGTTTCACATAATGTTTTTGTCATCGTCCTTCGCCGCAGCGTCGCTGCGGCAGGTCCACTTGTTCATAAAAAAAGTTATGTTGAGCATGTGTTTCCAAGGTACGTACTTACTACTTCCACTTTCCAGATGCCCTTGAAAAGCACCGATTTCAAGCTGCAGTCTGTTGATTCTTGTGATTTGTGTTCGAAGTTCCAACTCCAAAGTTTAATTTGCTGTGTGCGCAATGTGCAGTCTGCACAGTCGAAGCTGTGCATCTGTGATTCTGTGTGCATTGTGCACGCTGCACTGATTCAGTGACAGCACACTGCCCACTGGTCCCTCAGGTAATGTAAGCATGCACACCTTTTTGTTTTTGTTTGTCTTTTTTCCGGAACCCGGACAGGGGATCTGGGCCGGTCTGGATATTCCGGGATGTTCCGGTTTTCCCAAAGTCCGGATGAGTTTGAGAGGCCCCGGGGTCCTGGGTCCGGTCCGGCATAGCTATGCTTCAGAGGTTTGAAAATCAAATAGGTTTTTGAACTCCTGACCTCATAACTACTAGTTCTAGACATCAGCCACTAGGCAATTTCATAATTTCAAGACACATTGCTGTGAAACGACAAACAGTGTCAGGGGTGGTGCAATCAGGGCATTCAAACCTTCAATTGGTCATACACAGCAGCTTTCTGGATACGGAGCTGTGATCCAAGGTCTCCCGCCCTCATTCGGCCCCTGGAAAAACAGCAGCGGAACATAACATTGGAGCTTATTCTGGGATGACCAGCTAGCATGCTACCATCCACTTACTTAGAAACAGAAAAGCAACCAAATAGTTAAGTAAGACTCTTAAGTGGGTGCCAATATAGCAACCACCAAGCACATGGCCAGAGGCCGCTCGACCCCTTCTCCTCTTTAACCTCCGTCCCCCCACCTCCCGCTACCCCCCGCCACCCCCACCCCTCCCTGCTTATCCCTCTTCCCTATTTCAGCATTCCTTCCTCCCTCATCAGCCAACTCCCCTTCTTCCCTGCCCACGTCAACCCCTACTTCAATGATTACCTACCTTCCCACGTTTCTCCTCCTCACCCTACCTGAATTGCCAGATACCCCCTCTACTTCAAAGTTTTCCCCGCCCCTCAGCACTGCACTCACCTTGTACCTCAACCATTTTCTCCACACCCCGACCTCCTCAGTCGTTTCTGATAAATTTTGTTTTATGCGTCTTGATTTTCGGAATTCCATAAAAAACGACTCAAAATGTTCGGGAAATATTTGCCATTTATTAGGAGAGGGTGTTGGGGACAGGCTTGAGATTGACACGGGGTCGGTTGGGGAGGGTTGTCGGAGAGGTTTTTACCGTTTGCATTTACCTTGGGTCAGTTGGTGTCAGAAGGGGGCCGAGGGCAGTGTTTCCAGTGTTGAATTCATGGTCGCGGAGGAGGTTTGCATAGAGACATTGCTGAGACCATTTTCCCGTGCACAGGTCACCATGACCTCAAGGCAAAGCAGCAGGCAGCAATGGCCGACAAGCACTTCATTGATCTGGGCCTGGGCAGGAGAGACATCTGAAAGGGATCCAGCCATTGGACATTTTACTGTGCAATGTGTTTTATGGCATTTCTGCCCATTTTAAAAAGCACATCCAGGACGGCCATCTCAACAACAAAGGAGATGGATAAACCACAGAGAGGGCATCGGACATGCAGAGTTTAAACCAGCAGTGCACATGAGCCTAACTTGACAAAGCCACCTTCCAAGGCACGCGAGCCTGCAACTTGTACCTTTTCACAGTGTACTGCCGCTTTTGGTACCGGACCAGGCCCAAATCGAAATGCTCTTACCGCATAATACTGGTAAGAGCACTGCTTAGGCTCAAGTGAACTGGCGGTTTAATGCAAGGATGTTGCAAGAGTGCACAGCATGCTCCACAACAGACTAAGTCAACAAGTTGATGGCAGGATCACTTGAGCAGGAGAGCATCGAGCAGTTGGCTGCGAACATACACACAAGACGACTGGAGAAGGCTGATAGCATTGTTTCAGATAACAAGGATGGAAATCATCTGTTTTGATATCTGGATGAAATGCATGAACCAGCTTCTTAGCGTGGTAAAGAATGACTGGTTCCTGGAATAAAGAAATGCCACCCTAGGCAATGACAAGACGTCCAGGTCAACTGGAGAAGAGGGTGAGAGAGGTCGTGATGCAAGAAAGAAGGTGCTGCATGTTGCACGCTAACCAGCCAGCATAATCAATCTGGATATCAGGGGAGGGGTTGGGCAAGGCAGGTTACTATCCAGTTTGAGATGGCCGATCAGGAGGGAGATAGACCCTAAGCGCTCAATGAGTTTCATGTTATGATGATAGGTAAACTGCAGGACGAGTTTGGCTTTCGAGGGAGAAGGACATGGTGTTGGAGGCCAGGGGTGCTGCTATTGACCTCTCATGCCTAAGACATCACCATGCAGTCAAGGACACTATTGTGAATACCACATATGTGACGCAGGTACTGAGATGAGTGGGACACCGACGAGGGAAAGAGAAGGAAGTTTAAGGGACTTTTGTCAGGAGAACATCTGCCGGTTCAACATCTCTAACTGGTGTTTTTCAAGTTTGTCCTCTGTCCTTCTCTTTTGCTTTATTTTGTTTCCCGGTATCCCAGCTACATTTGCTGTTTCAAGAGCCCTCTGTTGTTCCTGTGACTCTCTGTTGCCTTCGGGAAGCTGCTGTGGGGGTATTTGTTCAGGCAGCCCTAGACTTTGAAAAACCGTTCCACATCAACCCCTCCACCTGTGGGGGAACGGTTTTTCAACTACGAGGCACGTCGAATCAACACCCACGTATGTTCAGGCAGCCCTAGACCTGTCTCTTATACACATCTAGATGTGTATAAGAGACAGGCCCTAGACTTTGAAAAACCGTTCCACATCAACCCCTCCACCTGAATCACCCCATGGCATTCGATAAAACAAACTGCATTGCATACCGAGCGTGCCCATGTGTGCATGCATCGCTGCAGTGTGCTGTGAGTATGCTTACAATACCCCAAACGTCCATCAAACACTTTCTCCAATGAACCAGGAATAAGTCCAACAACTGCGAACAGTAGACGATAATGCAAAGCTTCGTTGAGCAAAGCAGCAATGGAAAGCCGGTGCTATTGTTATCGAAGTCTCATTCAGGCTTAACCCATGGGCTCCCCCTGATGATCCCCAAGAAGGGGACTTTCACCGCCTCCCCCTCTCTCTCACTCAACCTCGCTTTTCTGTAAAATATCCCAGACCTGCACGTTCTCTCCCCAAGGTTGAGTGATGTCAACTCCATGGCACTTAATGTTCGGAAGTACCATTAATCATGGACGCCTTTCTCTCGACAAGACTCCAGCACTGACAACCAGCAAGTAGGCTCGCAGCAGGACAGCACTCGACCAGAGCCCCCATCATATCAAGACCAGCAACTGCGCCTACAGCAGGGCAACACGCAGCTTCAACTTCCACCTCCACATCTGCTCCAGCTAGGTGAAAGAATTATCCACAAGGCACTCCCCATCTCCCTCCGTTGACAGAAGACTTCCCGTTTTACCTTTCCACTAATTTCCTTCAACGTTTCGAATCCGGAGGCAGCAGCTCTCCTCCCTTTATATATCATTAGTTCTCGTCCTGGGCTGCTCCATGTTTCGATGGTTGCGCCTTTGACTACTATGGTGCACAAAGACTGGGCATGCTCGGCCAGTACATCTACATGGAAGACACATTTTACCAGGTAAGGACTCTGAGCAGCAAGGCCCATCGGTGCTACATTTAGTTTTGACTTCATTTCCAGATTCTCTTGATGCCTACTTTTCAACTGACATCCGCTTGGGACTACTAACAGGTTAATAGAATCAACCCAATTTCATTTTTGTCTCCCATAATCTTCAGTAGACAACACACGAGAATCCAACATCTTCTCATCTTTGGAAATGATCATGCGACAACTTACTTTTCGCTAAGAGCCAACAGTAACAGACCCAGCACTTCTGCTTCCAGCTGCTGTTCAGAGAGACCAATGTCCTTATTATTCTGCAAAAAGGGACAGCAGAGAATCCACCTGTGACTCATAAGAGGTCGTCAACAACGTGCATAAGAGGGCAAAACTGTTCCAAGCACCTCACCGGTAACAATTTCTAGAAGAGGGGAGGGATGACATCTCACCATTTCAACAGATTCAAGGCTGACTTCAGCGATAGACTATGCAGAACCCCACCACACCACACCGCAGGCCAAGGGGAACAAATTCGCGCCACAGCAGGAGCATCTTTCCATGAACACAACGAGTACAAATAAACAGGTGCGACCGAGCTCCCACAATCTCCATACAGAGCACTCAGCACACCAAATACTGGACATCAAAAAATGTGCACTATCTGTGATGAAGCATCCAGCAGCCCCACCAATTTCTATCTTCCTGTCAACAAATCGATGCATATTTCAGAAAAGGGGTAAGGAAGTCGGGCTTGAACAAGGCAAAGTGCAGTCCACTCTGCACAAGACCACATTCCTTCTGACCATGCATCATGAACACATTCACCATTTGTAGGACATGCAAAGACCACATTCATTTGAACCTACCCTTGTAGTCTAACCCACACCTACATCATCAGTGGGTTGACAAGGTAAGCGGTAGAATGTTGAAATACAGCATGCACCACATTCATTTGAACTTACCCTGGCAGTCTAAGCCAACACCTACATCAACATCGCAATTCCCTGCCCGCATTTCGCCCTACTGCTAGGGTTGACAAGGTAAGTGGTAAAATGTTGAAATACAGCAGTTGTGCCCCTTTTTGGCATGAAAGCAAAAGAAAGTGTCTGAATATACCAGCGGGCTGAGCTCAATTGGTACACTCATCAACTGTTGAAATACAGACCCAAGTTCGAATCCAAATGCAATCAGATAAACATAATAAAACAAGGGAAAACTGCATCTGCAAACAAAAATTAAAAAGAAACCATCCGAATATGGCTATAGTTATGCAATAGGTGAGGAGCACCCTGTTGCATCAGACTCATAAGATATGGGACACAAATGAAGAACAGCCCAGATCATCACAACTCGTAACGACCAAAAGAAGGCCACATCACAGTAGGAAGGCCCCTGCACAGCAGGCCAAACATCAAACCACCAATTTCCAAGCAATCCTCGTCCATGTGGTCAGACATACCTGCCCACCAGCATCGCCCTGAGCAGAGGCCGGCATGGCATTTGTTCCAGGGCTTTTTGGAACAGGGGATGGAAGTGGGGTGGATGAGGCAGACGATGTCCCCCCAATTCCAGGTCGAGGAACTGCCAAAGGCGTCAATGATGATCCCAACAACTGGGGTGATGAAGCCACTCCCCCAGGGCCACATGTATTTTGCCGTAGAGATGAGAAGACAGGGCTTCCTTGATATCCACCGCCTGCCCCTGTTCCTCGGACAGACACTGATCCACCAACAGGCCCTCCACTTGCCATCCCCCGCATATCACGGATGGGTGATGAAGGCACAGATGTAGAACTCATCTGCCTAGGAGATGCTAGCTGTCCGGACCCCATCATTTGCGGTCCGAGTACCACATGCCGCACAGGGTTTCGATGGGAGGTGGCAGACACAGTTCTGATGAAGCCTGAAGAGGACCTCAAATCACTGTTTGCCTTCATTGGTGATGAGACAGACTGCATAGGCATCTGAGGCAAACCACAGAATCCGTGCATTCCAGCTGAGGACGATGATCCTGGGGTCACTGGGACAATGGTACCATGCGGTCCCAAAGCATATGTAGAGGTGTCCTTGTGATGTGTGGCCATCATCAGATTCCCCACTTTGATCATCTTGAAGTGTCCCTGCAAATACCCAGTTCCATTCGCCCCGTCAGCATCCATCTTCTGACCTCAAATTGCATCCACACCCATTCACTCCATCACCGTTCACATTCAGAATTTGCAAATCAGTCATGGTACGCTGATGGCTACCCATTTTGGCACCCAGAAACTACTTGGCATGCACACACAAGAAAATAAAAGAGAGGAGGCAGAACGAGAGCGAAAATGAAGCAGGCCCATGATAGCTACCTGATCTCAAAATCATAAGAAGGAACTAATGCCTGGGCATAACAACAACTAATTCAGACCACATATTCGCAGTCCACACCATCCCCTCCTTCATTGGACAGACAGCTTTTCTTCAAACCGCAGCTTCGACCTTAGGCCGGAAGAGCAATTGCACTCCATGGTAAAGGCAATTAAACCACCAGTCCAAAAGCAAGGTGCGGAGGTTGACCGCCTCCGCCGCCGTTTCATGGATGCACAGGCCTTCCTTTGCTCAGTTAAATTCATCTACAACCTGGCGACGATTAACCCACCACCCTGGTGGAAGTCTAAGCGACTCACTTTTTGGCATGGCCGGTACAACCATAAAAAGCAAGTCGGAAATCCGTAGTCTCAAATCCAGCTCAGCAAGAAAATGCATTCATACACTCTGGCGTGAACGTATATAAAAGTGGAACAAAAACCCCTTCTCAAAGCACAACTCTCTCCAGTCAGAGGGGCACTGGCTAAGTCAATCAAAGTTGCTTAAACCACAACTCCAACGGCCCTCTGCACTGTTCATTGTTCTCGTATACAAGCACCAGGACAAAATTTGCAGTGCCCAGGCTCGGTAGAGGTTCTGTGGGGAAGGGTACCACAATTATTTTTCCTCACGGCAGCCTCGGGGAATTGCAACTTTTGCTTTCTCAAAACAGGTTTGGATGGAGTGGTAAAAAGATTAAATGTTAAGCCATTTGTATATGTGCCCAATCATTCAATTGTTCTGATGTCCAGATACTCCTCATACCCCCTCAGCAACATCGAATGCTAAGCGATTCCTGTCTGTGCATACACAATCATATTTGGAAACTTTGGATACAGTACTTGTACTTCTAACCAGGACGAAAAAGGACGTTATCACCACTATACTTCTCATTAGTCAGCACGGTTCTGGCAGGAACTGCCTAAAACGACCTCACTCAAGTCGCAAGAAGTTCAGAATCGAACCCAAATGCGGCTGTAGATGTGGTCAGATCATAAAAGTCATCATGTGTTGCACTCCACACATAGGTGACCTCTCAGAAAGACAGCAGTCAGAAAACCAATTTGGTCACTCACATGTCATCCCCTCGTCTCCAACCTCCAAGACTCACTCCGCCATGATCACAATTATGGCATGAAATCCCACAGTGAACAGTCAGAACCTCATCCTTTGGACAGTCACAAATACTTCATCGTATTCACAAGGTCTACTCCCTTGGTTGCAATTTATGGACATTCAAAACTGGACATCCATACTCTCATTTTCTGTACTTCATCCATATGCTCGTTTCCTATACTTCATCCGTACACTCATGCCCTGTACAAATAAACCGGCATGTTGTGTAAAACTGCAATACTACCGACACTTTGGCTGAGGGTTTCTGCACGTTCAATCAAAATACAAACCAAAACCAGAGTCACGCCACCAGCAGCCCCTGACCGGTCATCTGTCGGTCAGCCGACAGATGAACCCGTCAGCACCACTGGTGAGAATCACTGGTTGGCTACATGTCACCCTCTAGTGCAAGGCTGGGGGTTCACACACACACACACACACACACGCACACACACACACACACACACACACACACACACACACACACACACACACACACACACACACACCGACTTGACTCTGCCTTATCACTGAATGAATACTCATAAGTCCAAATGAGAAGAACACTAACAACAGTTTAACGAAGATAAGTGTTTCGTTAATAAAGCTCTTTCAGATTTGTTTCATTTAAACCTTGTATGACTTGAAATTCTGCTTCTATAGAGCCTTCACCTGCCCAATTCAGCCGAGTATGCTCAAGTAGGTATTGATAAAAACTTGTCCACCATACTCCGCAACACTAACGAATTTTACTTTTTTTCCTGGGCTCTTTTCTCAATTTATGCGTGTCATCCTCATGCAGGGGCCAGACTAATCTTCCCTGTACCAGTCCAATTTTGACGAATGTCCTGGAGGACACAAATTTTACTTCTCACTTTTTCAATGCTGAAACCTTCATAGAATCAAAGCCCTGAGCAGTGAATAAAATCCCATTTTTTATTACCTACCACCTCACACAGTCTGATTGACGAGAGATCCCCTGTCTGAAGCTAGTCTCCTTGGTTTGGACACCAGAAGATACCAGGTGGTACTACTTCAGTTTTACGTGTCAAATCTTCACCGAATCAAGATCTGACCGGTGAATAGAGTCACTTTTTTATCCCCTACCACACCAGGCAGCCCATTGAAAAGAGACATATCTGCCTCAAGTTCTTCTGAATTAGTTTTGCCTGGATTACTTGTTAGGTTTTAGCGTTAAAAGTCTCAGACAATCAAGATCTGAGTAGTAAACGGAATCACATCTTTATTCCCTACCACCTCATGCAGCTCGATTGACAAAGACATGCCTTGTCTGAAGGTAGAGTACCCTTACTTTTCCAATAATCCCCCGCCTCCCCTTCGCCCCAAACACCAGGAAACTTGATTCTAACAAAAAGCACATCCAGGGGTTCGGGCATCCCCAGATACTGGGAAAAATGAAGGACAAAATATGGTCCTCAGATAATACATCAAGCACGAAAGGAAATGCCATCCTTGTATGCAAATCATCCCACCTATACGCGGCAGGGTCGATAATGGGCAAAGAGGCGGACACGGTAGAGGATAGAGGGTGCCTTATGGATGTAAGGTGGAAGGAAGAAGAATTCAGAGTAATCAATGTCTATTCACCGAACGGCTCTTCAGAAAGTTCGACATTTATAACAAACATCGGCCATTTGATCCCCCCTCTGTCGGCCTGCATTTTGGTCGGTGATTGGAACGCAACCATAGACCCTATCACAGATCGTATATCCAGGTCCTCGACTGGTCAGCTTACACATGAGGCGGTGCCCATCCAAAAGTTGACGAACTACAATCTAGTCTAACCATACCGTACTTTGTATCGGGGGACAAAAGCCTTCACATTGGTTAAAAAGAAACATGCCAACCACACTGCTTTCTTCTTCATTAACTACTTCTTGATCTCAGGGACACTAGTGGGGACAGCTAGAAGCGTTGAGATCCTTCCCCTTACATAGGTCTCGACCACAAACCCATCGAACTCATAATCAGCTTCGAACAGTATGTCAAAAAGGGGTCTAGCTTTCAAGTAGGTTTAGGAGTGTTGGCAGAATTTGAGGGGTGTCTACCTACCCATACAAGATAGGTGGGTTTGGTTTTGGGAAAGCTACTCGACATTATCACAAACGGTTGCTAGAATCTCAAGGAAACTCGTGACCGACAGGAAACAGAGGAAGTAAGCGTTGGAGACAGCCCTGAAGATTGCAGAGACTAATCTGATTGATAACCCCTCTTCTGCACTTTACACAGATATTTTCGAAAAGGCCAGAGAAGAACTCACTATGTGGAGATGGTGAGAACTAAAGGGACTACAAATAAGAGCCAGAATGAACGAATACGAGCTAAAAGTGAGTCAATGTCAAAACACTCCTTCACAAGAATCAAAGCAAACTCAAAGGCCAATGCGATAGAAGGCCTGAAAACCCTCTCAAATCCAACTGAAATAGTGGCAGACAGTGAAGGAATGCTGGACATAGCAAAGAAATTCTACGAAGAGCTCCATCACATGAAGACCCCTATGCCTACTCCGCCCAGCACCAGAGAGGCAGGGACGAAGATGCTACAATACTTGGAACAAACAATATCTCAAGAAGAAGCAGAAAATCTCGACAAGCCTATCACCATGGAAGAACTGCAATGTGTTGTCCAAAGTATGAACAATGACAAGTCACCAAGAATCGATGGGCTGACATAAGAATTCCGAGAAAAAAATTGGCCGCTATTAGGGGTCGATCTGCTAAAAACTTATACAACGACAATTGGCTCCAGGGAGGACTGAGAAAGTTACTGAGTAGCAGCGTGGTCACTTTGTTGTACAAAAGAGCGGAGAAAGAAGATATCAGGAACTGTAGACCCATCCTGCTTCTAACCCTTATAAGATCCTAGCCAAAGCTCTTGCCTTTCGAATCCTAGACTTGGCAGACAAATGCTTTCATATAGACCAAACAGACTTCATCCCTAGGAGATACATCCTGGACAAGGTACTGACCCTCAACGAAGCAGCCAACAAAGTCAGAGAAAAGGTCAACTGGGCCTTTCTCTACCACAAGCATGGAAGAGATGGGAGTGGGCCCGAATTTTAAGAAAGTGGGTGTGCATTCTGTACAATGACGCCATAGGATGCATCCAAGTCAATGGCTTGCTCTCCGACTGTTATCCAATCTCTCGGTCAGTTCGCCAAGGGAACCCGCTAGCCCCCCCCAATCTTCCTCTTCGTGCTGGAAGCAATAGCCTCATTCCTACGCAAAGATCCCTCCATACACAGGCTACCAGAGTTCAATGTAGGAACATCCCACCACCTACAGTTCCCGACAGTAACAATGTTTGCAGACGATCTCACGGTCCTCATAAGAGCTTCAGACTCGTCATTCAGCGCATCAGTAAGAGCAATGGAAGCATTCAGACTTGCATCAGAAATGAGATTAATTGGAAGAAAACAATCGGCTGGTGGCTATCAGAGGAGGAGGTTCCCCAGCTTCAAGGCCTCGAGGCAGACATGACATGGGAGACACCAGAGACCCCTGCACAGTATCTAGGCATCCTGCTGTCAAAAGTCAGCTTCACCCCTCAGATGGCCCAAAATATACTCGTCAAACAAATTAACAAACTAGGTAGATGGGGTAGCACATTCACATCATTGCTGGGCCGAGCTCTAGCCATTAACACATCTATTTTTTCAATGATGTGGTATATACCGTCAATCTGGACAGTTCCAGACCATACAATCAAGGAGCTTAAACGCAAACCAAGAGCATACTTGTGGTCAGGAGATCCCAACAAAGAGAACTGTACACCAAAGATAGCCTGGCTTGACATCACAAGGAAACTAGCCAGAGGAGGTCTTGGTATCATAGACCCCAAACGGGAAATCAAAGCCCTACAAGTTAAATGGATAGTCAAACTACTGACTAAACCTGGTACGGCATGGAATAAACAGGCCTTGGATAGCATAAAGGGCCTAGCACCGACCGCCTCACCAGCAAACATTTCCGGTCTGTTCTGAGTAATGACCAAGGAGAGGAGGCAAAGTACATGGTGCAGAAATCAACTAAGAGGAAGCGGTCCAAACAAAGCCAGGGCCCCCACACCATATTGGACTGCATTGCTACGGATATGGCGGGAAGTCGTGCCGAAAAAGGTGGGTAGACCCGGATAAAGACGGAAGTGATCACCAGCTATCCCTTCACCCTAGAGGAAGGAGATGGCTATCGTGGATCAAACACGGAGTTTGGAAAGTGAGCCATCGCTGGAACGAGGAGAATAAGGACTGGGTGACATAACAGGAACTCGCCTCCCAGCTCAAAGGATTTCACCGACGAGACGAGAATCTACAATCCATTATTAACTGCATCCCAGAAGGCTGGAAGGTGTTGTTGAGCGAAGCCTCAACCTGGAAATCAGGTGAATGGGGAGTGAGGGTGCAGGATTTAAGCCCCTCAAGGGCCTATCAATTTTCCCACAAACAGCAAGGGTCGAATACCCTGGCTGTATTTACCTCTTTCCCAATATACGGCAATTCAAGACCTGGAATTTGATCCAGCAGAGTGGGCTTGGACACCAGACAGAAGCAGAAGTCCCAAAACGAATCCAGGAATACACAGTCTAACTGGGATACAACTTCCTCCTCAAAACAAAGGATCCCGACCCAACGATCAAGAACAGATGGCAGAAGTTAATACGTCAGGACGCTACCGGTAGTCAGATCCCACAAATACCATGGAAAAATTTCAAGTAAATCCGTCCGGTCAAAATCAGAAGCCTCCAGTGGCTCTTTTTCATACGTGGCTCTACCGGTTAACCAGTGGCTGCATATCAGAAGAAGTAAGAATGACCCCAACAGTTCACATTTATGTGCGGTATGCTCAGAAAATGAACCAGAAGATATGGTACACTGCCTGATAAGCTGTAGAGAAGCGACAGAATAGAGAAAACGTGGTTCGGAATGATCAGAAAGGTAACGTTGTGGGCCATCTGGAAGGGAAGGTGCTGCAGAACCATTGAGGGAATCTCAACTCCGAGGGAGAAGGTATGGGCGGAGACAAGGACCTTGATTCAGGCACAGATTCTTTGTAAGTGGCATAATACTAGACACTCTATGCCCAATGATGAGGAGCAGAGTAGAATCAAGGCAAAATTCACTAAGGTGTGGGTTGCAGGAGGCAAAGTAGCAGAGGTAGACGACGCTCACATATGGTGGAAAGACTGGCAAAACTCAGAAGCAGGGTGGAGAAGGCAGAGATCCCAGCCAGCAGACGGACAAGATCCATCACAGGCCACGTGATATTGAAGGTCAAATTTCGAGAGTCATCTTCCATAGCTTCTTTTACCTTTCTTGCTCTTTCTCATTTATCTGACAGGTTCATACAGCGGACCTGAGAGGAAAGGTGGAAGTAAGGCAAGCTGACAGTTAATCCTCCACGATGCTGGAGTAATCAATGCTGGTCAGGCCTCCTTCGGCCAGATGGAAGGAAGCGTTGAGTGTGTTTCATGATGTAATACTTTGTTCGGACTTGCCAGGGCCTTAAGGACCTGTTTTATGAAGGGGAAAAAAAAAAAGGGAGGGGGGGGGG
>BFEA01000861.1:286291-300452 GCA_003427395.1 Chara braunii | reverse complement strand
GGGAGGAGAGAGAAAGGAGAAAAAAGAACAGAAGAGGGAGAGGAGACGGTAGGAGATGAGGAAGGGGAAGACAGGCAAAACAAACAGAAGAGGGAGGGGAAATAAAGGAGAAGAGCATAAGGGTGGGTAAGAATACAGAAGAAATGGTGTGAAGTTAGAAGGCTCACACACTTTTGCTGACATTGCCCTGCTCAGCTCCACGAACCGCTGGTACTGTGTATTGCGCACATGAAAGCCTGGTAAGATCCTTTTCATCTGCAGCCAACATCCAAAGCAGGCTATCAGCGCCCAAAGATCAATCCAGAGCCATCATCATGCCACGTCAGTTGTTCATGGAGCGGATAACATAATGCTATGGATGTGCTTGAGAGCCACAATACAACACAAGCTACAGAGGGAGAAAGTCCGTGAATTTATCAAAAGGATATGCACTATTATGGAATCCAATCATGTGTTGATGGGAGCAGTTCTCCAAAACTCCACAGTAAACAAAGACAACAGAAAACAATTTGACACCCAACTAGACTACAGTATAATGCATGTTTCCCAAGAACGACACCGCACAAATGAAAGCCCAAGGGATAAGATGCTACAAGGGGAAAATCAGCGGCAGAACCACCAATGGAAGTCTTGGAACAGGCTCAGATAATAGGAAAAGAGATGAGATCAGATGCAAATTTGTTTCAAAGCGGGAAATAGATAGACGGAACAAATGTGCTGTGGACGAAGGAAACACAGACATCTCCTCACCTCGTGATTAATCCTGTTGATGTCAAAGGGAACGGACCGCTTGCGCTGTAAGTTTGCAAGAGCAGCAACAAAAACAGCCTCAACTTTGTCGTCCAACTTCACAGATGACGGTCCTCTCAATGATGACCCGGACAGCGGCTCATTACCGCTAGGCACTTCAAACCTGCCCCGTCTATCGTCAAAACTCGCTCTTGTGTCCACCACAACATTGAAATCTCCCTCCATCCCAGGGCTTAACCCCCTACCCTCCAGACTTTTCCCACTACCTCCCGAGCTGCCACCATCCCTCGGTTCCATTTGCGATAAGAGTGAAATCTCACTCCCATCGTCCTCACCTTCGGAATCAATCGAACTCTCCCAAGTATCGAGAGTTTCTGGAACATCTTGGTCCTCCACCTCCTCTAACCACTTGTTGGATTTCACAGTCATGCAACTTGCACTGGCTTGCTGCGTACTTTGGCTAGCATTTACGTTCTCGCCTCCATCAAGAGAAGCCTCGCCAACGTCCATCACAATCGTCGAACAGCCCAGAGACTGTCTCTCATCATTCTGTCCGAATGGATGTTTGAGGTCATCACTCCTGGCACATTCTACCTCCTTGTTCACAGAGCTCCCCTGGCCATTCAGAGGTTGGTTATGACAATTCACATCCCTGGCAGGAGTCTTGCTGACGCCATCCACCATCCCATCATCATCGCACACACGGGGACTGTTCTCAACTGAGAGGATCACTCTCACAAAGACTGGGGACTCCTGAGATCTCACAAGAGCCCGGCGTGCTCCCATTGCATATTCTGTCCCATCACATGGCAGCGAAGTTCCCAGTACACTTGTAGAAGTGACCATTGAATAGTCACGCCCAGCAGAACCATGTTGAAGATCACTGCCAGGCCCAATCAGATGGTCTTTTCCCACCCAGATTTGGATCGATGGCCCACTTCCGTCAGCCACACTTGGCTTGGGACACAACTCTGAAGCGTCGACAACCGTTTCTGTGCCAATTGCTCCACCCCACGTTTCCAAATCAGCTGATGAAAGATTGCTACCAGCTCTTGCAGCCATGCCACCTGATGCATTCCCATCTGCAGACAAGGAGACCACACTTCTTTCTTTGTTCCTCCACAGACCCTTGCCCACCTTTGACTGCAAATCCCCCATCCAAGCCTCTTGCACTCTTCTGTCATCCACTTGCCCGCTGGGTTGCACTTCTTCGTCACCATAGTTGAACACAGGGCTTCGGAAATCATTCAGACGAGCAGGCAGAACTGGGAGGTCTGAGCTAACAGGATTGAACGGAATGGCACCGTCAATTTCCAAAAAATTGCCAACTGCGATCAATGCCACTTTCACCCATGGAAAGTCCTCCACTCTTCCCTTCATTCCACTATCATTCTCCTCATTGCTGCCCATGCCATCAGCACTCATATTGGCAGCTGTGTAGGCAGTGAATCCTCTTTCCTTCAACTCCTCACAAAACCCGGTCCCAGGTCCAAACCCTGCGCAGTCGTCGCTAACTCGGCTTTCTTCCTTTCCGTGGTTGCTGTTTGCAACCACAAGGTTGACCTTGACTTTTGGCAGGTCGCCGTCACCCTTCTCGTTGACTTCCAGTCGGACAAGCACACGACCTGTGTCATCAGCAGTGATTTCCCCTCCACCACTGTCCAGGCTTGCACCTTCCATCCACATTTCACCCCCCACGATCCGCATCTTAGAAACTGCACTAACTTTGCCTCCCCATTTCTCATATTCTCCCTCTTTTGACAGAACACCCCTGTCCTCTGCCCCTGTAAAAACTGTCTCCCCCCCTCTTCCTCTGCCATTCACCACTCGCCAAACCTTTGATGCCTGCTGCTGCTGTTGTGTCTGTTGCAGGGGCTGTTGTTGTTGCTGCTGCAGCTGTTGCTGCTGCTGCACAGTGCCTTTCATTATAACCCCACTTTGATTTCCTTGCATTCCAATTCCAGCAAGCGTTGGCACTGCCCGTATAACTGGTCGGATAGGTTGCATGGGCAGTGGGACTGGTGTTATCGGCCTTCCAATGAAAGCGTGTGCTCCCACGCCTGCTCTTGCTATGTTGCTGGCGGCCAATACACCTAATATTCTTCCCTGTACCATCTGCATAGGGAGTGGAATTGGCATTTGAGATTGCACCTGAGCTGCAGCAGACATATAGTGCTGGGGAAGAGGGAGCTGTTGACAGGATGTTCCTCTTGGATTTTGCCACCTCAAGTCTGGCATCATACCACGTGCCCCAGTCCCTATGGTGGAAAACATGCCAGTACCCCCACGCCCAAACATACCGGAGCCCCGCCCATGATGAGGAGATGGCAGACCCCTGTCAAAACCAGATCTGACAGTGGACAAGAAGACCGGTTTCCCACGACCCACTCCCGGAGAAAGGATTCCTGACATGGGCATCCCACCCTTTCCCACTTTATCTCGCATCACGGCTCCAGACACTTGCATCATCAGGGACCCAGTACCGGGATTCAAGGCTTGAAAGGATGCAGGAGACTCCAGCCTGTCAACACCACCGCTGCCACCAACTGGCCCCCCTAAAGTATCCTTGGGATTCGCAACAGTATTTGAGCGATGGTTGGGCATGAACATCTCCCTCACCACAACAGGATTCAGCTCCCCTCCCACTTGGCTCTGATCGTCTTTCTCAGACTCGGGTTCTTTCGACTCATCATGCCTGACTAACGGTGCTGGCCGCCACTGCCGATTCACCACCCTCAAGCCCTGCTCTCGTGACCCGTCACCTCTCCCTCCACTCCCTTCCCCCTCCCCCACACCTTCTCGCTGCTGTCCATGTTCGCTGCCAAACTTCCCCATGCTGCTGTTGTCCAAGTTATAACTGCCATCCTCTGTCACCATAACCTTTCCAGAAATGCCAGCCTCATTCTTACATCCGACAAGAGGCCTGGGATTCAGACTCCAATCCACTTCTGGCTGCTCTGTAGCTTGGTCAATTCTTGCTCCGCTCCCAAGATTGCCGACTTCGACACCAGGACTTCCCCCCTCTCTTTCCGAGACCGCTCTGCCCCCAATCTCTTGATGCTCCGGGCTCCTGGCTGTGGGAGGTGTCATTGTTTCTTTCATCTCTATCTGATTGCCATATCCAAATCCCTGCACGCTGGCTGCTTTGTGCACCACATCTTCAGTCATTGACCAGCCTGCCCGAACTGTTTGCTCCACATCGCCATCCACCGGTTGCCATGCCGTGCTCCCACTTTGATAGGCCGGCATCAGAGAAGAACCACCAGCATACTGCAGATGTTCCATCCCCTTACCACCATAGGCATCGTTTACACCTCCCGGCATGATAATTCCTCCTGTCTTGTCTGCATGATTCCTGCCTCCCATGTCCCATTCTACAGGGGGTTGCAAACCAAGCTCCATGAACTGCCTCAGCTGCTGAGCATTTGCTCCAGCTCCTGCTGCTGCCGATGGAGAGCCGCCTGTGACATTCCCCGAAGAGATAGCCCAACGAGCCTGCTGCTCAGCTCCCACTCCAAGCTGTGACAACGTCTCATAGGACAAGTTCGTATCCAGAGCTCCGCTGCCACCATAGCCAGTTTGGTCACCAGTCATGAGCAGCCTTCGCATTTCTTCATTTGTACTGTCAGCTGTCCCCACCAATCGAGCCCCCCAATCTTCTCTGTGTCCACCCTCAGAGACAAAACCCTGCTGCAACTGCAGCTGCTGGAGCTGCTGGAGCTGCTGCAAGTGCTGCAGCTGCTGCAATTGTTGCAACTGCTGCAACTGCTGTAATTGCTGCAACTGCTGCTGCTGTTGAAGTTGCTCCTGCAACTGTTGATGTTGCAACTGTTCTTGCATCTGCCGTTGTTGCTTTAGCTGTTCCTGAATATGCTGCTGCTGTTGAATCTGCTGTTGCAAGTGCTGCTGCTGCTGCTGCTGCTGCTGCTGCTGGAAATGATGTACCAGTTGCCGTGGCTGCTTCTGTGACTGCTGCTGTTGTGTCTGTTGAAATCCCTCTGTTGCGCCGCAGAAACTTCGAGATTCAGCACCTTTTCCCCATTTCGGACTCACAAGGTTTTGTTCAAGCACTCCCCCTCTCCCAGAGCAAAAATCTGCAGACTGCCTTGTCACAAGTCCAGAAGTCCTGTCATCAGCTGGCAAAGAATCCAAGCTCTGACGCAGCATTGTGTGCACACCCTGCCCGGGTTGTCCCGCTCCAATTACCATAACTTCACTGTCTGCAGCACTGTTGGCAATAAAGTTCCTTGGCATTTCTGTGGCCCAGATGCTTCCCCCACCCAGTTTGCTGTCGGCACTGAGGGGACTGCTCAAGCCTGCAGCCATTTCATCTCTATCCGTATATCCGCCGCTTACATCCAAACTCAAGTTTGAACCCAGAGCACCCCATGCATCCAGTCCGTGCTGCTGCCACCATCCACTTGTGTTCGAGTCCGCAGCTTCGGGCCTCTGGTCATTAGCAGTAGGCCCATGAGGAGCCGGCATCCCTTTGACTGCTGCCCTCATCCCCAGCCCAATGTCCCTCCCTTCCAAACTCATGCCCAGAGGAGTAGCCCAGTTGCGCCCAATGGACGAATGTCCCATGATTGCAGCATCATACGACAACGAGACTGCTCCTCCCCTGCTGATATCTCTTCGCCGCACGGTTCCTCTTTTCCCCCGACCAACCACAGCTGATCTGCCAGTGCCATGGCCATCCATAGCTGCCCCTCCACCAAGCCCCACAGCTGCTTGCCCGGCATGCATCAACTGCGACACCTCTAACCCTCTCCAGCCCCCCATTCGCATGTCCCCCTCCCAAGCAGCCTCACCTGACAATGGCACACCCTCTCTCAGAGTACCCCTCGATGACATGCTGGCATCTTGCCCATCCTCAAACCCCGTGTTAGCGCTGTCTGGACAGTTGCACAAGCTCATGCAGGCTATCCTTTGCATGGTATCCATCATTTCCCACTGAGTCTCCCCCACGCTGCCAGATTCCTTCCCTCCCATGTGACCTCTATATTGTGGTGATTCCTCATCGCCCGATCGCGCGGACTGCACCAACTCACCTGCGCCATGTCCTGCTTCTGTTCCTTGTGAGATCGGAACCTGATTTCGCTGCCCATGCTGCTGTCCCTTCTCAACACCAGGGACTAGGGAATTCCATGTACCCATCTCTGCTCCCCGCAGGTTGGCAACCGCATACTCTTCCTGGAGTGTCCCCTCCACAGGCTTGTCAGTTGAATGGAACAAGGAATCTAGCCTGGTCGCTCCCACTCTGCCCTGCACTGCCTCTCCCTGTTCGTACAGCTGCTGCAAAGCCTCCCTCCTTACCGTAGATGGAGAAATAGCAGCCTGTGCTGGATCGAGATTCCCCCAAGCATCCCACACACTGCTTTGCAAGTTGTTGTTCTCCCGTGACAGAAACGAAGCTGACGGGGAGTGCCGCCTCCACCCAACTGTCGATGTGGACTCGGAAGAGCTCTCAGGGGCCTCCAGCACTGACTGCTGCCCGTACTCCGCAAGCTTGCCATCAAGGTTCACGCGACAGGACCCCATACCATCTTCCTCAACTCTTGAACGAGTAGGAGCACTCGATGAGCTACTGCCCTGCAAATGATTCCGATCAATTGTGGAGGCAGTGGACGGGGTGGATGCATCAGAGGATATCAGTGGCGAGCTCAACCTCGACTTTGCAGGTGAGGGAGATGATCCGATGTATTGAGGCACCTCACCACCTGAACTCATCGGACCCCATATCTGTCCTCCTGTTACCGAGCCGTGATCCACACCACCATGACCACCACTACCCCACTCCTTCCCCGGGCAAAACCCTGCAAAGTCGTCCCCACCCTGTCGACTGATCTGCTGGGGGGCCACACCAAGTGCACTCCATGGGTTCTCCTTGCTGAGACAACCAGCATTTCCAATTGTGCTGGGAGAGCTCAACGCTGTCGGAAAGGCAGTCGGAAGGATCCGAGTGAGAGAGCTGCTGTTGTTCCCAGCAGCCTCCTGCGAGGACGCCATGGATTCCGGCTGTGGTTGCTGTTGCTGCAATGAGGGAGGTGATGCCAGCGCCTGTGGCTGAGGTTGTAGGGAAGGCACCGAGAGTGGCAGGTACATCCTTGGAGACAGCATGCTTCCCGGCACCGTGCTTGTTCCAGATACACACCCACCCCCAACCCCATCACCGCTTGAAGATTGTCCACTAGTGCCTAAACTTCCATTACACACTTGGAAATGCAATTGCCGAGCAAGATGAAGCGAACTGGCAGTCATAGACGATGTGCCACTGCCACTGTCAATGGCAACCTGTTCTCCGTGCTGGCGCAAGTCGGGCGGCATCACGGCATACCTCCCAGACAAAGCACCATGCCGTCTGCTTGCCGTTGCGGCTCATGCGTCGTTGTTCTACGCATCACAAAAAGAGAATTGAAGTAAGTAACACAATCTTTCACGCAGCAGCTTCAACCATAGCACCAAAGATGAGCAGATATTATACCTTGCTGTTAACCTGCCCAACAGAACGGTAGCCCCCTTCAGAACATAGTCAGACTCACTCAAAAAAACAAACATGCCACAATAGATCCACCGATGTTCCAAAAAAACAACGCCTGGTCATTACATCCATATCTGGCTGAAATTTTCAACTTAATGCAGGTACAGTGAGCGGGTTGTGTTGTGCTCGGCGGAACAAGGTACTGCATTGACGAGTAGTTTATAGAACTAAAACTGCAATTTTGTTTCCCTCCAATCCTTGTCTCTACAGTCCCAACGTGGACAGCAAATTTGCCCATTTAGCGTCTCTCTCTCTCTCTCTCTCTCTCTCTCTCTCTCTCTCTCTCTCTCTCTCTCTCTCTCTCTCTCTCTCTCTCTCTCTCTCTCTCTCTCCTGTGAATAGATTCGTTTCTGATGACTCCATCAATGCCAAACATTAATTCAAATAGGCAGCTAAGAATGGCAAACAAAAAAAAAAAAGACATCGGCATAGTTCACCCAGCCTTTGAGGCTGAATGGTAGACACATGGAGCTGTTCATAAAAAGATTTTGAGTTCAGAATTTCAAATCCTGACGGATACAATTATATTAGGGGCTAAGCTCCTTGAAAGAACAAAAATCATTACCACGGGATGATGGCCCAAGTGATTTTGCTAGGCTGATTAACTGGATGACCCTACCAAAGACATTCTGTTTTTTTTTTTTTGTTCTACCTTTGCAATCCGCAAAAGCAGCTCGGGGCACTGTCCACAGAAAGTATTCGCAGAGGACAGAAATATATTGTCACACAGGAACGAGTAATTCTCAAGAGATGTACGTGTACACAAATGTCACACAGTATTCTTACCTACTACAAGAATTAATAAAAAATAAATAAAAATTAATTGGATTGGGTGGATGGATTGGATACACGAATTGGTTTGATTGATTGCATTGGTTCAACTACATAAGCTGACAGAGTTGAATGACTGCCTGATTGATTAGGCCAATTTAGCTGCTTAATTAGTTGATTGGTTGGTCAGTTGGTCGATCTACGACGTGAATGACTGATTGGTTGCTTGACTACTTATTGATCATGCATGCAAGCTTTTTTCCTGGCTACAGAAAACCACCCCTACTCGTGTAAATCCGGATAGATACTGAACCCTAACTGTTGTCACCCACAGAAAATTGGGACCAAACTTCGCCAAAGCCAAATGTGACGTACATGTTCTCTCTAATAGCGTGAGCTACTTCAAAAGAAAAACACCATAGAGACTCGAGAGAGTGTGCAAAGAACGACGGACAAAAAGACACCGGTACAGAGACAGACAGACAGACAGAGAAACCAACACAGCGAAAGAGAGAGAATAGCCATAGCTCCGAGAGCAGTGAAGCCGTGCATCAAGGTAGAAAAACAAAAGACAGAGCAGCAGTCGGAGAAATGTTGTGCACAAGGAACTTCGCACGATAAACTGGAGGTGCACGAGAGAGAGAGAGAGAGAGAGAGAGAGAGAGAGAGAGAGAAAGAGAGGAAAGACAAAATGGAGAGAGAGAGACCAGTCGACAATAAATAGCAATTGCGACGAGTGAGTGAATCAGAAGAATCGAATATACAAGATTTGCGGTGGAGGTTGTGGGTTTGGGGTTGAGAGGATGGAGAAAGGAGTAGGGGTAAGGAGAAAGGGGTGACAGGGAGGAAGAGGCGGAGGTAGGGAGGCTGCAACAGAGCTAGAAGAGATAGATACAGAGAGAGGAATAAGAAAGTGGAAGGGGAGAGAGAAAAAAGAAAAGGATGACAGTATCAAAGAAGGGGGAGAAACGAGAAAGGGAGATGCAAATTGACATAGAAAGCATTTTTAAAAAAGCAATCAAATTTGCCAGATGTTGTAATTATCGTTGATCAACAAAAAGAGATAATTGCAGTTCAAGAATGTAGAGTTTTAGGGATCTACATACACACAATACAGCTTTTCTTTCTCAGAGGCACCTTTTTGCATTGATCTCCAAACAAACAAAGAGAACCGGCGATGCAAACTGACATGGAAAGCATGAAAAAAAAAAAAAAAGCCGAGATCAGATCTTACACCTTTACGACAACGGAAAAAAGGCGGACAAAGGGAAAACAGTGAAGACAGCAGAAGCCTGCAGGGCACCGCATGTTCAGAGAAACCCCACGAGAGAAGGAAAATGATACCGCAGAGAGAAGGAAAGAAAGAGAGAGAGTAGAACCGAGACATTAGAGGAGAGAGAGCAACAAGAGAAAGACCGAGAGAGAGAGAGAGAGAGAGAGAGAGAGAGAGAGAGAGAGAGAGAGAGAGAGAGAGAGAGAGAGAGAGAGAGAGAGAGAGAGAGANAGAGAGAGAGAGAGAGAGAGAGAGAGAGAGAGAGAGAGAGAGAGAGAAAGAGAAAGAGAGCAGGAAACGGAGACGTTAGAGAAGATAGGGCAATAAGAGAGAGAGAGAGAGAGAGAGAGGAAACGGAGACGTTTGAGAAGATAGGGCAATAAGAGAGAGAGAGAGAGAGAGAGAGAGAGAGAGAGAGAGAGAGAGAGAGAGAGAGAGAGAGAGAGAGAAAGAGAAAGAGTGTAGGAAACCGAGACTTTAGAGAAGGTAGAGCAATAAGAGGGAGAGAGAGAAGAGAGAAAGACAGAGAAGAGATAGAGAGAAGGGAGAGAGAGAGAGAGGAAGACACAGACACAAGGCAAATGATACCACAGTAGAAAACCGAGACATTAGAGAACAGGGCAATAAGAGAGACACAGAGAGAAGAGAGACAGGGAGAAAGAAAGAGAGAGAGGAAAAGTAAGACACAGCAGGCAAATGGAGTCGGAATTCTTTTTTTTCCTAATTCCCTTCGTGAGATTACAATCCCGGGTCAAAAGGGAGGGGAAAAAAAACAACACAACTTCGGATCCGAGGGAGGGAGGGAGGAGAGATCCATCTCCACAAAAAAAAAAGCAGGAGAGATTCATCTCCTACGACAGAAACCAATCACCCACCGCCTCCACGCTCTCTGTTTATCATCTTCCGTTGCCCATTTACTTCTATTCGCCCAAGGCGGTGACTTGAAGACGAAACACGCACATAAGCAATCGGCCAGATGGAGAAAATCGGACGGACAAGGTGGATACTTGCCCATTTTGGCAGAAGCGATGGCTGTTCTCGTTTTTTTTTTTTTCCGCCCCTCTTTCCGTCAACAACCCCGGCAGCACCAAAAATAGAAAGAAAAAGAAAGGGAAAAAAAAAAAAACAGAACCCCCCCAGTTATCTTACCTACACACAATCCTTCATTTTCCAGTTCTCCTCGGCTTCCATTGCCTCGATCAGAAAATGACATCCTTTCTTTTTTTTTCACTATTTTTTACAAACCCGTAAAATGACATCCATCGGGAAGGTGACCTCCCCCCCCCTTTCAGGAAAAAGAAAAGAAAATGGCATCCATTGTCTAGCACGAGCCAAAAAAAAAGGGCATACCAGTGAGCCTACTGTAGCTCACCCACGGACTGTTGAAATACAGACCCGATTTCGAATCCAGATGCAATCAGCTGCACAGAATAAAATCATTCGCTGTTACCTTCTGTCAGTCAGTTAATGATGTTTTATCTCAAGGGCACCGCAAAAACAAAAGGCAAAAAAAAAACAAAGAGCCAGAGAAATCTTACAAGCAGCTAACGCCGATGGCAGACGTGCATGCCTGCATGTCGCGCTTGCAATCACTTTTTCTAAATGCCAAAAAAAAAAAAAAAAAAAAAACACCGAGAGAGATTATGAAAAAAACAAAAAGGAGAACAGTTCAGGAAAAAAAAAAAAAAAAAAACCCTGCCGACAGCAAACGGACAGTGAAGGCAGACGGAAAGACGGATCAGAGACGAGAAACAAAGAGACACTCTTCTCTTTCTCTTTCTCTTCTCTTCCTCCCGCTCATACTCTACCCAACACGCCCTGCGCCAACCCCCCACGCCAAAAAAAAAAAAACTAAAACATACGGGATACGGTAATACACACAAAAAAAAAAAAAACACAAGCAAGCGACTGCCGTATGAGCCACGCCGGAGTGCCTGGACCATACGCTGACAGCAATTACAGATCATCGCTGAAGCCAAACGCTGACAGCAATTACAGTGCTCCGCTCCGCGCTGCTGCTGCTTCCACTCCACCTCCTGAGATTGGCAGTGCGCGTCGGCCAAACCCCAGCCCATGTGACTGAATGATACCCACACGGACTGGAAGTGAACAGATCATCAGTTCAAATCCTGAGGGAATAAGATGAATCCAATCCACTCATGGGGGCCACCGCCTTCATCGTATGCATGTTTCGTGGGTGTATTGCTGGCTGGCGATGGGGTGTGAGCCGACAGACTGTAGAGTGTTCCATCTGGTGTGGGTGAGTGATAGTCTGCTTTGATTTTCGTCACAGGTACCTTGAGGGCAGTGGTTGGTGGTCCCCACCACCACCTCAGAGAGGTATCAATTGCCGGGCAGTCGTTGTTGCTTAACCACAATTGGGGTTAAGGTGGATTATCACTTGCAGTGTAATCAGCCAGTTAGGGGATTCTGCAGACTGTTTTTGAGGGTTCAGCCTCTACTGATTGATGAGTCGGTGAAACTCGGACGAATCAGTTTGTCACAGCCCTCGTTCGTTGTTTATCACTAATTCTCCCTCAACCCTCTCTGCCCCTACGGTTTACCGGGCAGCTCTGTTTGGCGATATATGTAGGAAAACTGTGTCGGCCTTGCTTACGCCCCGGATCGTACTACAGCCTGAGTCAGCGTTCAAATCCTGATGGAGTCAGATGAATCCAATCTCCTGGTGGGGACCACAGCATTCAATTCAAGCGCTCGAGTCACCTACACTGTAGAGCGTAAGACCAGTTAGCTGTCACGGCTGTGGCGATAACCGGTCAACCCACCGACTGCGGTGGATAGGCGCGCATCTGCGCGCGATCGCTGGATACAACGCACTGCGCGCCACCGCGTTGCCAGCTTGGCGCGGTGCGCGCAGCCATCTGCGCTGAGCCATTCCACATGAAGATTCGGGAATCTGACTTGGCACTGCCACGTGGCCTTACGTTGCACGCATCTTCGCCTGAGGATTTTTATGCAATCCATTCGCGCTAGACTTCGCGCTCACATCTGCGCTTCCCCCGGTTATCGCATCATTGAGCAGCGCGCATCTGCGCAGCGCATCACCTCCCCTCGTTGCTCCCTTGGCGAGCGCAGCGCAGCGCTGCGCTCAGCCCTCTGCCTGCGAACCGAAATGCCGCTGCTCAATTGGCTTGGCGCGCCTATCCGCGCAATCGCTTGCCATAGAAATTTCGCGATGGCGGCGGCGGCGGCGGTAGCGGTGACCTGCACGCCGAGCGCGCCAGCTTATCACTCAATTGTCTTGGTGCGCACATGCGCACCGTCACTTGGCGGCGGGCTTATACAAAGTTTGGCTTGGCGCGCATCTAAGCGCCACCACCGGGCGCAACACTTCGCTTAGCGCGCATCGCGCAAAGTCTTTGCTTAGGCGCGCATTGGTGCACACTCTGCCTTGGCGCGAATCTACCCGCCATTGCCAGGCACAACACGCTGCCGGCGCGCAATGGTACAAATTTGACCGCCCGGCTCATCTTTTGGCGGGAATTCGCGACGTTGCCTGCACCGTCATCGCTAAGCCGGGATAAGCCGGGATGTATCTGAATCCGCTGCTGAAGGCAATCAGACGTCGAGACGAAGGGTTCCTATTCAAATTTTGAATAACAAAATACTACTGGCCTTTCCAATTTTGAGCACGAAAATCCTACTGGACCTTTCATGACGGTATCGGGGTGGAGACTTGTATACATTCGAGATCAGGTTGCGTAGTTTAGAGAGATTGCAACTTGCCATATGGAATGATACGTTCCCACTCAAATACACGCTACCCGTCCTCGCCCCGAACATCACGCGCACTGATCAAGAATGTATACAAGCTGCTCTTCCGGTCCGATACAGTCATGATAAGAAGGGCGCGTTGCGTTCGCAGAAAGACGGAAAGCCATCGCCACCACCAACGTCACCACCAAGACTTCATACACTCTCACCTAGTCTGTAGATTTTCCCACCACCTCATCTCTCTCTCTCTCTCTCTCTCTCTCTCTCTCTCTCTCTCTCTCTCTCTCTCTCTCTCTCTCTCTCTCTCTCTCTCTCTCTTCCCATACACTCGAGGAGGGAAGGTCCACGATACAGCTCAAAGATCACTTGACACGAAATAGGGTCCGCACACACCTTACATGTAAATAAGGAAAAGAAAGAGAAGTGGCAAAAAAAAAAAAAAAAAAAGACGATTGGGTGAATGGATAATAAGCTGCACCGGAGGCGCGGGGGAACGGAAACAGGCAGGCAGCGATGTAGATGAGCAGGTAAACGGAACACGAAGATGTTCACCAAAGACAGGAGTGGGAGGAGAAGGGAGAAGGGTTGAAGTAGAGTCTATGAGAATGACAACAGAGGACATGATCCTAACGGACGACGAAGGGATGATATTCCAAGAAAAAGAAGAAAAAGGACCGGGGTGACAATAGCGAGAAGAAAAAAGCAGAGGCGCGTCGGATCCCAGTTCAGTAAAGAAAAAACCTTGAGCTCAGAGATGAAATAGGGGGTAAGAATAAGACAATGTATACTCACAATAGGACTTTCCTGTACTGTACATGACCCCGTTTCCGACCCGGCCTGGATGCACCGGACCGCAATTACGTCCACAGAGGAGTGGAAAAAGTCCTAGTGCGAGTACCGACTCCAACTCGGAGATGGAATAGAGCACAAAAATAGACAGAAAAAACGGAAGCAGAGGATGAACCACCCCCTCAGGCGCAAATTTTCCAACAGTAGAAGAATGAGAAGAAGAGCTGGGTCAAAAGAAAACAAAACCGAAAAAAAAAAAAAAAAAAAAGAAGAGCCGGGTCCATAAGATCCAGTTACGAGAG
>BFEA01000861.1:241035-251069 GCA_003427395.1 Chara braunii | reverse complement strand
ATCGCCCCTGCATACCCCCTTCCACGAAGGCCTGCCGCAGACGTCGCCAGCGTGGATACCTCTCTCTCTCTCTCTTGTATATATATATATATATATCTGTTTGTGACAATATATATATATATATATATATATATATATATATATATATATATGTTTCCTACGTCCGTTCGAGAAGAAGGAGAGAGAGACTTCTTCGTCAAGAGGTCCGTACGGTGCGTCCGCATCGCGGACGGGGGAGAGAGAGAGAGAGAGAGAGAGAGAGAGAGAGAGAGAGAGAGAGTGAGAGAGAGAGAGATTCTTCTTCGTTCTTGGTGGTCTTCTTCTTCTTCTTGGTTTTCGATCTTCTACTTTTTCTTCATTCTTCTTCTTCTTCTTCTTCTTCGTTCTTCGTATTCTTCTTCTTCTTCCTTCTTGGTCGTTTTCTTCTTCTTTCTTCTTCGTCTTTGACTTCTTCTTCTTCTTTCTTCTCTTGCTCGTCTTTCTTGTTCTTCTTCCGCTTCGTCGTCTTTCTTCTTCTTCTTTCGCTTCTTCTTAGTTGTAGGTCTCCTTCTTCTTCTTTCTTCTTCGTCTTCTTCTCCTTCTTTCGCTTCGTCTTCTTCTTTTTCTTTTTGTTCCGATTCGTCATCTTCTTCTTGTTCTTGGAATACAGAGAGTTCTTCTTCTTTCGCTTCTTCCTCTTTTTCTTATCTCCTTCGTCTTCTTATTATTCTTTCGCTGCTTCTTCTTCTTCTTCTTCTTCTTCTTCTTCTTCTTCTTCTTCTTCTTCTATAAAAAACAGGGGAGAGCTGGGATTGAGAGAGAGAGAGAGAGAGAGAGAGAGAGAGAGAGAGAGAGAGAGAGAGGCAGAGAGAGAGATGGCCGATGAAAGCGGCGCGGCGTCCCCACGTACGACGGCGCCATTGTCGTCGTTGTCTTCGTCAGCTGCAAATGGCGAGGGGGGGATTGGTGCGAACCCCGTTCTCGTCACGAATCCCCTACCTCCGCCCGCTTCCCCATCTTCTTCATCAACGCCCTCAGGCGAGGTTGGGCAATCAACGTCGGATACAACTGTGCATAATGCGGAGGGATGGGGGGACCTTCCGCAAGGTCGGCCCGGGCGAAATGGTGGTTGGGGGTGCGATCCGACGCGCGGTCCGATCGGTTGGGCGGCCATAGCCGCCACGTACTCGTACTTCGACCCGTGGACATTCCCCCCTCCGCCAAACGGTCACCTACTGTCGCCTCCCACCAGCGATGAGGAAGGGGGAGGGGGTGACGATGGCGACGATGACGAAGGGGGATGGGGTGAAAATGGTGGCGATGAGGAGGGGGGAGGGGGTGAAGATGACGGCGATGAGGAAGGGGGAGGGAGTGAAGATGGCGGAGACGAGGAAGGAGGGGATGGTGGCGTTGGAGGTGCAATTTTTTAGGCGGTTTAGTTTCATGGTGCTTGGGATTAAAATTTTTCATTTTGTATTTTTTTTTTTTTCTTCGAAAATCGTCTTCAATAAAAACTAGTTCGAAATCTTCGAACTTTATTTCTTTTTTTTTTCTTTTTTGTTTTTTTGACGAAAGGGCGATGGTGGTGATGGTGGCTTGGTTGGCCGTCCGCACCGTGGCCGGTACTTTTGTGACGGCGGATAAGGCAGCCATAGGTGCGACGTGGCTTGTAAACAGGTCAGTGGTTGTTTGATCTTGCATTATATTTTTGCTTATAAATTTTATGTTTTTTTTTATTCTCGTCGTTCGTGTAGGAAGTCACGATATGGCGATTGTGGTGATGGTGGGTTGGTTGGCTGTCCACACCGTGCCTGCTAGTTTCGTGACGGCGGATAAGGCAACCATAGCTGCCACGTGGCTTGTAAAGATGGCAATGGTCGTGACAAACTTGGATTTGTTATTGAAAGTGTTTTCGGCTCGGTGCAGTTGCTTCGTCTATGGGGATACATTTTATTCGTTCTTGCAATCTTTTTCAGACTTTTTTTTTTTTGAAAATTTTGTTATTTCCTGCTATACGCATGTAATGCAAACGAGAATCGTAACACCCTATTTTGTTTTTCCCCGTGACGATTGTTGTATCAATTTATTTGAAGTTTTTTGTTGTATTTTTTTTCCCCCTTCGTCCGCATCATGTGAACAGGATTCAAAAGTTTCGATGGGTCGCAAATGTGAATGTGGTTGGAATTTTTTTTGTAATTTTTTTTTTTTTTTGCTCTTCGTTTCGTTGTTCGACTTATAAGGACAGAGGGAGAAGAGAACGATAAACAACGGGCCTGTGACAATCTGTTATCTTGTATGTATATATATATATATATATTATGGTTTAGCCTCGTGATGAGTCGGTGATACTCCAACGAAACAGTTTGTCACAACCCCTCGTTTCTTGTCCTCTTCTCTCTCTCTGCCTACGGTTTACTGGGCAGTTCTGTTTGTGACGATATATATATATATATATATATACAGGGTCACCAGCCCGTACCTACGGAGGTCCCCGAGCAGACCTCCGCACGTACAGGCGTTCGAGGTCCCGTACGGGGTCCAAACCCCGACGGCGTTCGGCCCCCGCCAAAAACTATTTCGGGGTCTAAAAATAATTATTTTTTTCTGACTTAGTTTTTGTGAGTTCTCTATAACGTGAGGTACATGCCTGTAAATTTTCAAGTCATTTAGCTAAGCCAAATAATAATTAAAAATCGCCAAAGATGGCGGTATCAAAATGTGCTCGCCCACGTATTTGTTCACTTTTTACTTTTTGTTTTCACTTTAGTTCGGGGTCTAAATAATTTTATTATTTTTTAAAACTTTTTTAGTGGTTTTTTTATTATGTGAAGTACACATCTGTAACTTTTCAGGGCATTTAGCTATGCCAAAACAAAATGAAAAATCGCCAAAGATGGCGGTGTCGAAAACATGCTCGCACACTCACTAAATTTATTTCTCTTTTTATTTTTATTAATTTTTATTATTTGTATTTATTTTTTGTATTTTATTTTTATTTCAAATTCGGTAAGGAATTCGGATGTAATGCTTAGGCAAATCTTGTTTAATTTATTTTTCCCCATAACATATCGGTTTTTCAGATTTTTGTGATGAATTTGGTTTTTTTTTTTTTTTTTTTGGGTCCTCGTTCGGCCCGAACGGCCAAACGCATCCCCAAGGGGTCCCATACATTGGGGCGTTCGGGTTCGGGCGTTCGGCCCGTCCCGAACGCCGGTTACCCTATATATATATATATATATATATATATATATATATATATATATATATATATATATATATATACATATATATACATATATACGGTTTACCGGGCAGTTCTGTTTGTGATGATATATGCTACGACTTCGCTAGCTTCCTGCTACGGTTTTTTCCGGTCAGGTCGAGCGGCAGTGGTCGGGGCCGTTACTAGGCGGCCATGCTGTGCCGCTTGTCTGGAGTGTATTTTTTGGCTGTGACAGACCTTTCTTTGTTTCGTGGATGTTTTGCTGGCTTGTGATGGGGTGTGAACCGACAGTCTGTAGAGTTTTTCATCTGGTGTGGGTGAGTGATAGTCTACTTTAATTTTGGTTAAGGTAGATTATCGTTTACAGTGTAATTAGTGAGGGGATTCTGCAGACTGTTGAGGGTTCAGCCTCATGATGAGTCGGTGAAACTCCGACGAAACAGTTTGTCACAGCCCCTCGTTTGTTGTCCTCTTCTCTCTCTCTGCCTACGGTTTACCGGGCAGTTCTGTTTGTGACGATATATATATATATATATATATATAGGGAAACCGGCATTAGGGACGGGCCGAACGCCCGAACCCGAATGCCCGAACCCAAACGCCCAAACGTACGGGACCCCTTCGGAAGGCGTTCGGCCGTTCGGGCCAAGCGCGGACAAAAAAAAAAAAAAAAAAATTGTTTTCAAAAAATTCCTAAAAAAGCATATGTTATGAAGAAAAATAAACTAAACAACATTTGCCTGGGCAATACATCCAAATTCTTTACGAAATTTGAATTAAAAATCAAATACAGAAAATAAACACTATGATAAAAATAAGAAAAAATAAAAAAAGAATTAAGATGAGTGAGTGTGCCCGCACCTTTTCGACACCGCCATCTTTGCCGATTTTTAATTATTTTTTGGCATTGACTATGTAGTTTATATAATCAGTAACTCATTAAAAAATTTCAAAAAATAATAATTTTGTTTAGGCCCCGAAATAAAGTTAGTCGGGTGGCGGCCGACCGAAACTAGTCGGGTCCACGCCGCTTGTTTCTTTTGAATATTTTTCGAAGTCGCGTTCGGGAGACAGCATTTTATATCCTGGTGTATTGTCTACTTTCTTTCCTTCTTCCCCCCCCTCTCTCTCTCCTCCCACCCTCTCTCTCTCTCTTTCTCTCGTTTTCTGAATGCTTTGGTGTGGATTCTGTTCGTTGTGTAAGTGTTTCGCTATCGGGTGAGGGAGTCAACGCTTGAACATTGGATGCATTCTCACTTTATTTCGCGGAGTAACCGTCGTAGAGGTTAGACTACGCTACGCGTGGCTTCGTACTATTACGGTTGACGACATCCGTGTTAGCTATGGCTAATCTCGCTCTTGTTAATGTTCGCACTTGTTACAATTGCGGCGATCCCAACCATTTCGTTCGGTGGTGTACTCATAAATTTACTATTCCTAATCCTGGCCAGGCTCCGATTCTTGCCTTGCCTGCTGCTTCGCTTCCTCCTCCTCCCCCGCCTCCTCCTCCTCCGCCCCCTGTCCCACTGGTTTCTAATGCAGCGGTGTCTGCGTCCGGTAATTCCAATGGTCAGTACACGAAAGGTAGTGGCTGGTTTCATACCAACCAGCGAGTGATGGCTCTTGAAGATTCGGTGGCAAAAATGAGAGCCTGGTACGATGTGGCAATGAAGAAAGAAGCAGCACGTCTACAAGAAGAAGAAAAATTGAAGAAGGAAAGGGAGGACAAAGAACGACGTCTCAAGGATAGAAAAGAAAGAGAATCATTTCAGAAGGAGTTAGGCGATGCTATGAATGCTAGGCTGGATACTGTATGCGAGTCATTTCAAAATCAGAAGAAGAACTCAGGAGCGGACGAGCACAAGATTGAGAAACTTGAGAAAGAAATTGAGAGTTTACGGCTATCTCAGAGTAGGGCAATAAGGAATGACGAGGCTTCTACTAGTCAGCCCATCGTAAGGGACGACGCGGTATTGGCACGTCTGTTACAAGAGCATGAGGAGATGAAGGTTAGGGTGGAAGCAGCGGCCGTCGCGAATAAGCGAGTGGATTCGTTGGAGGAAGCGTTGCGAATGATAAAGCAGCAGCACGAGAGCGCCTCAACAGGAGTTGAACATAAGACGGGAGGCTGAGCAGGAAAATGCGAAGTTGAAAGAAGAATTGGCGAAGATTGAAGCTGCGAAGAATGCTCCTCGGTCTGCTTTTCAACAGAAACTAGATGAGGCGGGCGGATCAGGTGCGAGGACGGTACGTGGGAAGAAGAAGACGATTGCATGGGAGGATGTGGCTCAAGAGAGCGACCGAGATGTCTTCATTCGCGAAGCAAGGACGGAACTGCGAACGAAGAGAAAAAACGATCTTATGGAGATTCGTTCGAAGGAGGGTGTGAAGTATACAACTATACCCGACACGATTACGGAGATCATCGCCAAGCGGGTTGAAAAGACATTTGGCAAGAAGGCGGCTGTGCAGGAGATCTCGGATGACGGGGGCAATGAGGGCAACAAAGAGGATGGGGGGGACTACGTTGATTCATAGGGTCCCTCCCGAGCACGACTAATCTATAGTCCTTAGCAGCTAAGTATGTTGATTTTCGTTCTCCTTCTACTCGTAATCTTCGGTGTAAGGCGGTCGATGCATTGTTTCGTTTGGTAGTTGTCGTGCTCATCTTGCTTGGGTTGGTTCCCTGGGCGTCTATCCTTTCTTCGTGTGTCTCAAGGTGGTGGTTGTCCGGGGGGATTCTGAAGGGGCCGTTGGTTTACGTGTTAGTGTCTCCTTGGTATCGTCATTTATATGTAGGAAGCACGGGCAGAGATGTGGAAACTAGATGGAATGAACATGTGTACAGGGCATGTAATGAAGCAGTGATTGCGAAGGGGAGGAGAAATGAACGACTGTATTGTTGGTTGAGACGGTGCGGGGCAGAGAAGTATGTGGCTATTCTAGTCTGCGTATGTTCCAAGGACGATTTGGAGGATACTGAACGGTTTTATATTCGTCTTTTTTCTTCGTCATTAAATTCAAGGGATAAACCGAAGAAAGCCAAGAGGCGACGTCCGAGAAAGAGAGAGAAGCTCCGTTTGAAAAGGAAGCTAGGGAAGTGCGATCGACTAATCCGAAATGTTTCGTTGTTGACTTTTCATGCTTCATGCGGCTGTCTTCTACGAGTCTTCTTCGCATTTTAAATTTTTGTCGAGACGAGTCTATTAATAAGGTACTGGTGGTTTGCCGTGATGGTCCTCTTCTGTTGGACAATTGGAAGGTGTTGAAACGATGTTACAGTTCTTCTGTGGTTTCTTGTTATTTCGGCAAAGATCAGTTGAAGGGTTCGAAGGGTTGGTTGAAAGACGGGGTGGCGCTGTTTTTTTTCCTTTCTGTAGACGATCGCTGACACTTAAGCCGACTCTGTCTAAGTTTCTTAGTCATCCTTGCTCCCGATGTGAGCTCAAGACATGGGAGTTCGGTAGGCTCGTATATGCTTTTTCCGCGGTTCGTTGTTTTCAAGACAAACGGACGAGGGGTAGACTTCGTATTATTCTATCTGAGGTGGTTGCGCAACGGTTCGGCATTCATATTCGTCAGAGATTGGTGATTAGAATTGTCTTCGATGATCGGTTTTGCAAGGCAGGAATAAGGAAGGCAGCTGCGTCCCTGATAAATAAGTTTAGTATTGATCCGGCATGGGGGGATATGTTAATCAGACGATTACGGGTGGTATGGTGCAGAAATAAGTGCGTGTGGGATTTTTTGCACAACCACCACGTGGCGGTAAGGAGTGGTGAATTTCGGTGTGTGTGTGCGGGGGTTGATGGGTCGTTGCCCCGAGTCAACGGTCATGTTTCGTTTCGAATCAGTACGACGGACTTCTTTCCCGGCTGCATGCGCAACTCTAAAAACATTCTTCATCCGACCTGTGGTGATCCAGTATCTGTTCTCGAGCGTCAGATCATTGCTTCCTTTGCTACGGTTGATTCTCTTCCTGCTCTCCATCACGACCACTTTGTTCCAGGTTTGCTTGATTCTTGCATTCTTGAAGGTGCCTCTATTTGCTCATCTCAGTCTGATCGAAGCAATTTTTCTTTGGATATGGTCAAATATCAGAAGAAGAAATTGGATGGTTTGGTATGTTCTCCCTTAGATCACAATCTCGGTGACACTTTTGTTTGTTGTCCGACTATCTACGGGGAGGGGTTGAAGAAACTATTTTTGGATAATGCTTCATTCGTCCCGATGTCGGAGTCAGAGGAGGACGTTGTCAAGTCGTGTAAGCAGATCTATGAAGAACGTCAGTTCACAAAGTACGGGAAGTGGAGGATGAACGGTACGGTTGGTCGAGTCTTTTGTCTACCTAAGCACAAAGATAGCTCGAGATGGCGGTCGATTTGTCCATCGAATACTGAAGGTTCTGTAACGGGCAGTAAACGTGTGGCAAGAGCTGTGAATTTTTTGTTGTGGAGGATCCCTGAGAAAATGCACTTCAATCTGCGTTGTACATCGGATGTTATGCAGAGAATTATGATGATCAATGGGCATGTGAGGAAGAATGAAATTCTGATCGGGGGCTCGTTCGATATTAAAGAGATGTTTTCTAATCTTCAATACTACTTTATTTTGCGTTCTCTTCGCTGGATCTTGGATTTCTGGTCTTCTGAGGGATTTTTTGCAGTTTTAGTTCGGATGCACGGCAAGATGGTGCGGTTGTCCAAAGGTAAGGGTGAGGAGGGTTGGATTAAATTGAGTTTTTCGCAGATCTTCGTATTTGTCCAATATGAGCAGGATAATTCTTACGTGATGGTTGCAGGAAGGCTGGTACGTCAGATCGTTGGTATTCCCATGGGAAAATCCACAAGCCCTGCTTTGGCTTGTCTTTTGTGTGCGCATAATGAGTATTTATTTATGACATCTTTGGGTTCGGATAGGAGCCTGGTGTATGGGTTTAGGATTGTGGATGATGTGTCGTTCTTTGTTATAGCACAGTCGTCGAAGAACACCTCGTTGGTCAAGGCTGAGTGGATTATGGATCGTTTTCGTAACTGTTATGATAAAGGGTTGGTGTTGGAGCAAACCAATACAAGTCAGGAATGAGACTTCATTGGTTGCATTTTGACAGTTGTGGAAAACCCGTGCAGGGTCATCTGCGTGGCCACTCATAAGAATCGGAGAGGAAAGGTGAATGAACCATTGATTTTCCAGAGCATCCAGGATTACTGTTCCTTTTCTAGTCGGCAACAGAAGCTTGCGGTGATCACTTCTTTTTTGCACAGGGCTAGGACTTTTACTTCGGTTACCGGGTTGGAATTGTCTTTCCTCTTTACCTTGAAGAACGAATTGTGGTTACGACAGTATCCGGATAACTATTTCGATAGCGCATTGATAATTTTTTTCCGTAAGCATGCGCGGTGTTGGGAGCATTGGATTCCCATTCTTACAGGCTGGCATCGGTTTTTCAACGGTAGAGTTTATTGAAATAGGGAGGTATGCACGATGGGTAACTCTCGATGGGGCCACTCTTTGACATCTCTCATTTGAAGACTGGTGATTAAGAAAGAAGCGTGGTCGTGGGGTCATTTCTGCACTTGGTCCCCAATGCAGTTCGTCGGTAGTCTGTGGAAAATTTTTTGGGATCAGAGTGGGTGTCAGTTTGGCCGGCGGGTATCAGTCCCAAGGCCGGTTATTTGGAAGATGGGCCGGTGGGTGTCAGTCCCAAGGCCTGATATGGGGTACTCGAGTTCGAAGATTGAGGTCCCTTAGGCGGTTTGACAGGACATTCGAGTAGCTTCGATTCGTAGATCTTTTGTCTGATGGTCTGCGCCGTCTGTTTACTGGTCAAGATGTCACGGTTTCGAGGGTCGTATGGTGTAGTCTGTCGGTGAAGGTTCCAGGTGTATCTGATACTATTCGGCAAGTCCTAAGTTTTCTTCGTTACGGGTCTTTAGTCAGTACACATGATATATATAGATGCACTCGAGTATAGTTAGTCACCTCACGACCGACAAGAACCCTGAGGAGAGCTGGTGGCGGCCGACCGAAACTAGTCGGGTCCACGCCGCTTGTTTCTTTTGAATATTTTTCGAAGTCGCGTTCGGGAGACAACATTTTATATCCTGGTGTATTGTCTACTTTCTTTCCTTCTTCCCCCCCCCCTCTTTCTCCTCACCCCTCTCTCTCTCTCTTTCTCTCGTCTTCTGAATGCTTTGGTGTGGATTCTGTCCGTTGTGTAAGTGTTTCGATATCGGGTGAGGGAGTCAACGCTTGAACATTGGATGCATTCTCACTCACCCGAAATAGTGATTGGGCGAGCACGTTTTGACACCCCCATCTTGAACGATTTTCAATGTTTTTTTGGCTTAGCAGAATGGTTTCTAAATTTATAGGCGTGTAGGTTACATCATAGAGAACTCACAAAAAAACATTCAGAAAAAAAAACTTATTTTTAGGCCCCGAAACATTTTTTGGCGGGGGCCGAACCTGGAGGTGTTCGGCCCCCGAACGGGACCCCGAACGCCCGAACGTTCGGGGGCCAGCCCGGGGGCCCCCGAGCGTTCGGGGGCCAGCCCGGGGCCCCCCGAACGTTCGGTCAAGTAACCTTGTATATATATATATATATACACAGAGTTGCCAGGCCGAACGTATGGAGACCCCTAAGCTGACCCCCGAACTCGAAGGGGTTCGGACCCCGCAAAAAAATATTTTGGTACCCAAAAATTATTATTGTTTTCTGATTTTTGTTTTGTGAGTTTTCTGTTATGTAAGTTACCTGTCTCTCAATTTTGAAGTCATTCTGTGGAGCCAAACAATAATGAAAAATCGGCAAAGATGGTGGTGTCAAAAC
>BFEA01000861.1:227153-240502 GCA_003427395.1 Chara braunii | reverse complement strand
TATATATATATATATATATATATATATATATATATATATATATATATATATATATATATATATATATATACAGATATCCTATCGTACAGATAAGATCGAGCACGAAATGAAAACACTCCGGGATGGGAATATAAAATATAAACATGAATCTATATATATATATATATATCGTCACAAACAGAACTGCCCGGTAAACCGTAGGCAGAGAGAGAGAAGAGGACAACAAACGAGGGGCTGTGACAAACTGTTTCGTCGGAGTTTCACTGACTATATATATATATATATATTTATATATTGTCACAATATACAGGGTTATCGGCGTTCGGGACGGGCCGAACGCCCGAACCCGAACGATCAAACGTACGGGACCCCTTTGGAAGGCGTTCGGCCGTTCGGGCCGAACGAGGACCAAAAAAAAAAAAACAAAAAAAAAAATAAGTTTTCAAAAAATTCCGAAAAACAAATATGTTATGGAAAACAATAAACTAAACAACATTTGCCTGGGCACTACATCCAAATTCTTTACCAAATTTGAATTAAAAATCAAATACAGAAAATAAACAATATGATAAAAATAAGAAAAACTAAAAAGAGAATTAAAATGAGTGAGTGTGCCAGCACCTTTTCGACACCGCCATCTTTGCCGATTTTTAATTATTTTTTGGCATTGGCAAATGCCCTGAAAATTTACAGATACGTAGTTTACATAATCAATAACTCATTAATTTGTTTTAAAAAAATAATAAGTTTTTTTAGGCTCCGAAATAAAGTGAAAACAAAAAGTTAAAAGTGAAAAAAAACAAAATAGTGAGTGGGCGAGCACGTTTTAACACCCCTATCTTTGATGATTTTTAATGTTGTTTGGTTTTAGCAGAATGGCTTCAAAATTTATAGGCATGTAGGTTACATCATAGAGAACTCACAAAAAAACATTCAGAAAACAAAACTTATTTTTAGACCCCGAATGTGTTTTTGGCGGGGGCCAAACCTGGAGGTGTTCGGCCCCGGAATGGGACCCCGAACACCCGGACGTTCGGGGGCCAGCCCGGGGGCCCCCGAACGTTCGGTCAGGTAACCCTGTATATATATATATATATATATATATATACATATATATACATATATATATATACATATATATATATACATATATATATATATACATATATATATATATACATATATATATACTTACCGGGCAGTTCTGTTTGTGACGATATATACGATGTTCATGAACGGTGTGCGACGTCATCGTCGACCCATAATTAGCGATGTGTTCACGACTCTTGTTTCTTGTTTGGTGTTTTCAGATATCACGTCGATCATTCTGTGTTCGTGCCATAAATCCTCGTGATGACCGAAAAAAGGTTTCGCTCCGTTAGCGTATGCGCCGTCTGCCACCATGCATAACGGACGGCCTCGACCAGTCACACCCGGAAGGCAATGAAGACAAATATGACCTCGACGAGATAGATAAACATATAGAGACGGTGACAAACGACCTGAACAACGCACGTGCTGTGCTGTCGACATCGTATTGCCGGATGCAAACAATTGTGTCGTAAATGCGAAAAAAAAACAAAGAATTGGATAATCGGGAGGCTCTTTGCACAATCCGTGAGCAACGTCTGCTGAGCGAGGAGGCAAGCCTCGTGTCGATTCCCCTAACCCTTCGACTCCGTTCGTTGTTTCGGTCGGCGACATTCATGGCGGCACTGAAGTCCAACTCGGTTTCTCTTTGCCACAAGCTGCGGTGTCCCTATCAGGAAGCACGACCCAGACGCCCGACTCAGTCAGTATATCCCGGGACAATTCAAGGTCGCATGTTTCCGTGTCGTCTCGGGGTTTGGGTCCTGACGAGGATCATAACTCTGCTGGCTGTGAAGGACAAAATTCTCAAAAGTTGAAGAAGCAAAAACAGTTCGGTCGTTGTCCCGGGCCCTCAAACTTGGACTCGTGGATGTAGTTGAAAGCTTAATGGTCGGAAATAACAAAATCGATTTTAATTTTTTTATTTTTTTCTTTTCGACTCGTTCTTCGTTTCAACTACTGTTTTTTTTGCTCTCAATCCCCTGTGGTCCTACGCCCGAGTTTTTTTTTTTTGGTTCGTGTAAGTTATTACTATGCGTAATGCGAAAGGGTCGCGTTGGCTCTACCATTTGTATTTGCCATCCCGCTTACGTTTTGCCATTCGCATTGTACAATTGCGGTGCTTTCTTGTCACGTTATTAGTTTCAGTGAGTTGCAGTGCTATCAACACACGGACGACATCACGCAATCATTATGTGCTTTCCTTTCGTTTTTCAATATTACCATTCCGCGAGTCTTCTTAACGGCAACATCGCTTATTATTATGAGTCCATGACGCCGGTGACACAAACAGTTGACGAGGTGCCATATTTAAAAAACAGGGACAAACTTCAATGACGACATTTCGTTGTTGGCGTCGAAGATAACCAGGTGGTCAGACTGACAACCGAGATATACATTCGTGATCATGCCGTCGACCATGTTCGAGTTCTAATGTCAAAGCCGATGACACACTTCAATCACCTCGTTCTCCGACCGACGCCCGGTGATAAAATGTATGATGTTGTGTATCCTCTTGTGTATCGTCTCCTCGAGACCCACTATGGCACTGTTGTGCAAAACGGTGTGTGGAGGTTTGTCGTTTGTCCGCCATACTCTGTCTGCAGTGTAGAAGATTTTTTTGGATATTGCTTTCCCATGTCCTGCGACCGACACTAACTTCCACCGCATCTGTTGCAGATACTCACGACGCGACACTATAATGGAGCAGGCACAACCTCAAGCACCCAACAACGAAGATGATGGGGACATGGTGTATGGCCGTCAACCAAGACGTAGAGTTGTGCGCGGTCGAGGGGGCCCCGGGCAAGGGCCAGCAGCCGTCGCAGCACGTCGCCCAGGACCCGCGGATCAAATACGAGCAGCATGGCCGCATCCTGCGTTGTTGGTTGGAACCGCGGTTGTGTATGTCGGTGAGGAGGACCGCAATGACCAGTTTTTGCATATTCTCGTGGGAAACGATGGACTGGACGCCGCGACTAACAGATTCGCCGGGTACAGGGAGTTCGTGAACCTCTGAGGTTACACTCGCCGTCAGAGACTGCCGCCGGAATTCGAGGAGGTGATGCGTATGAGGTGGCCTAACCCGCAGAACGATGGTTACGTCAGGTTCATTCCTGATCCACGCGCTCCACCCGATAACGATAACCCTCGCCCTGGCTAGATGCGAGAGAGAGAGAGAGAGAGAGAGAGAGAGAGAGAGAGAGAGAGAGAGAGAGAGAGAGAGAGAGAGAGAGAGAGAGAGAGAGAGANGAGAGAGAGAGAGAGAGAGAGAGAGAGAGAGAGAGAGAGAGAGAGAGAGAGAGAGAGAGAGAGAGAGAGAGGCGTTGCTTATGTTTTTTGGGTTGGACATCTGTCATTATATCACTATTAGTCAATCGGACATGTTTTATGGATTGAACGTCTTTCATTGTATCACTATGACCTCTCTCTTTCTCTCTCTCTCTCTCTCTTTATATATATATATATATTTTGTTGTCCTCTTCTCCCTCTCTGCCTACGGTTTACCGGGCAGTTCTATTTGACGATATATATATATATATATATATATATATATCATATATACAATTTGTAAATATGAAAAGCAGCTCTCACAACCAGTTCAAAATTACAACAAGTTCAAAATTACAACCAGTTCAAATCGAGCACATAAAATTCTCATGATGATCACGACGACAATGGCATCGATGTAGTACGTGACACTATCACTTCTGCACAACGGACACCTCCTGCAAAAGCACGGCGCCATCAAAGTCGAGGCGGTGAGCGGCACCATCGTTGTCAGAGTCGGAAGACGACTTTTCATCATCTGAAGCAGTTTCGCTTCCCGCCTCTACGAAAACATTGTCACCTTCGACCACAACACCCTCCACCGCACTCTCAACGGCATCAGGGAGTCCATAATCAGCTTCCTCATCATAATGCTCAATAACTGGGTCGTCGACGTCCGATTGCTGCAACATGTTACGTGCCCAGTCTCCGACCAGAGGGCTGCCGAAAACTTCAGTTGCAATGTCGAAGCGCCACGACGTATCCCGGGCGGCGTATATATGCTGTCGTGCGGAGCGGCGTCGATGGGTTACGTTTGTCGGTTTGCGGAACACTGTGCGCAATCGCTTGATTCGTTTGTTTTTGTTCCACTCCAAAGCGGTGCCACAGACACGCGATGTCGGAGGGCGCGGTATCCCGACCCTCCTCTGTGTACCAAATTCCTGCTTGGTACCAGTCCTCGCTCCGAAGCTCGGCCTATAGACGTGTCCTGGACCTCATGTTGTTCCTGGCATCCAGTTTATGCCTCGGCGCGAACCTGTCCCGGTAGCGTAGGCCTCAACAAAAGGGGTGCGCCACAGGGCTTCCATTGGTCCACGCAGGCTCGGCGCCCTGCTGTACAGCAGAGCACAACCAGCCTGTGACCGCGGTAGCCGCCGGGTTCGCCCTGGGACGTGGAGGTGAAAAAACCGGTGCAGTCTTTTCTGCTGCGCGCCGATCGCACCTTAGGCAAGTTATGGGTTAGGTGCATGGGGAGGAAGTCATTGTCAAAGGAAAGAGGAGAGAAGGAAAATAGAGCTCGCTGTAGTTCGGGGAAAATCCAGTGGCCTCAGGCCACGGTGATGTTAAGGTTTTCTTTCTAAATTTTGATTTATTGTTATTATTACTATTATTATTATCATTACTTAATTTCTTTTTTATTTTCAATTTTTCTCTGATTGACCTGTCACTTTGTGAGAAGGCCAACGGTTCAAATTTCGAGCTCGATGGTCCACGGCTTAAGCTGGCCAACTCCGAGCAAATCGTCAGTGAATGAGGTCCGACTGAGCGCTGCGCAGGTAGAACCCCAAAAGAAGGGCGACCCGCGGCCGCATCCGTAGGAAGCCTATCACCCCCCCGAAGAGGGTCATAAGCCCCTTCCTTACCATTGGACACGGGCACCCGGTAGGAGTAGGTCGAAGGTCTGTTTTGAAGTGGAAGGCGCGCCATCGGTATCTCGTTATGGGTCCATAGTGTCAAGCCTGCGACATTGAGCCTTAACCGTTGGCGTCCTGTATTTCTTTTTCCCCTTCTTGTGTATCTTGTTTTTAGTTTTGTAAAAAAAAAAAAAAGTATAAAAATGCAAGATTTCCGGAATGCCTGAATCCCTCGTTTAAAACACGGGAGTTGCGGTATAGAGGGAATCTATAAAAGAGAAGGAGCTGGCTGTCTGATGGCTAAGCAAAGAATGTTTGCGTTAATGCCATTGGCTCTGGGACCAGTACAGAGTAGTGAGGGCTGTCGTGAGCTATCTGAACGAGTGCATTCGGATAGAGGCCTTAGCTATTCTAAGAGCGGCTATGGCGGACCGGAATGACCTGCGCGGATACAAGCCTAGATATATGAGGTACTCCTGGATGTGGGAGAGGGAGGATGAGAAGGGTACAATAGTGGAAACCAGACTGACCTACAGTAAGCCTGACGGGGAGGTGAGGCTAAATTTAATGTGTGTGGTCGCAGAGAGCAGGAAATGAGAAGAGATGAGAGTCTGCAGGCTGCGGTTACCGAGGCGCGTAACAGAGCCGAGCGGAGGTGCAGGCGTGACGGGGTAACTGCAGGCATGCGAGTGACGGTCACTTACCATGAAGATGACTCATCGAGGGGGACTACTAACCGAGAGGTGCAACACAATGACCGGGACTCCGAAGGGGAGTCCGAGATGAGTGACAAGGAGGCTGATATCCAGGTCTGGCATGAGCTGGACCAGACCCGTCGGAACCAACCGTTGGCAGGCCCAGTGGAGTGCGGGCCTGAGGTAAGTTCGCCACAGCGGGGAGGCTGAGGAGAGTACAGTGGTACGGACATATGATCGGGGGACTCGTTGGACACGCGGCGCAGTCTAGGAGGAGCAAGAGGGTGGTCAACGAGAGGAGTGAGAGGGGAGAGTGGGCAGTACGCCTGAGACACGCAGGGCAGCCTGATAGAGCGGGGCATGAGCGGTCAATGAAGAGAGAGAGAGCGACGAACGTCAGCAGGGGTTCTCACGCACGTGCACAGTGCATACGCCTGCAGCAAGGGAGCATGAGCGGAACAGGGAGAGCAATGATAAACCAGCGAGAGGGGGCACTCGTTGAGAGCTCTGAGCTGAACCAAGAAGAAGAGGGGAAGATGTGGGACGGTGACGCGTACTTGGTCCTGCGTGGCCCACACCAGGGAAGGGGGAGGAGGAGTGTGGAGAGAATACACGCGGCCGACAGGGAGACATTTCTAAAACAGCGTGCAGAGAGAAGGTCAAAGAGGCGTAGTGGTTGACGTCACAACTTCCATGGCTTGGAGTAGCTAGAACAGCGTCACCTCAGGGACCTGAACTGTCATTCCTAGGTAGCAAGAGAGACATCAGAGAAAGCTCATGATGACTAGTGTGTCTTCCACGAAACGGTTCCTTCATGGTGCAGCAGAAAACAGACCCCTTCCTCATTACTCACTGGTGCATGCGTGATCAGCTTGGCCAAGAACTAGTTGCAGAGAAAGTCTCGTCTCTTTGAAGACGATTTTACTTACCATCTGTCACGCCGCCTCTGAGTGACCTTCAGCTTGTGACGAACACGGCTGTCAGAGGCCGCCGATCCGCTTCTTTGTGGTTGCTCTGGCCGAAAATCTCAGATATGGTGACTATTCCAAGATAACTTCTTTCGACTTTTAATTTCGGCTCTCTTTTCCTTCCTTTTATTTGGTTAATTAGGATGATTGATTGTTGTTAACCGATTACGTCCCACTTTGATGAGGGTTAAGCCTGCGGTAGATCGTGCAGGTAAGTAAACAAGGGGATGAAGCCTCGACACACAACAACAATTGGAAACGTGCTGGCAGTGAAAAGAGTACAAAGTACAGGCTACTATTCTAAGGGAATTAGCAAAATCGAAACGGTTGGACAATCTTGATGTTGACACTTGTCTATTTAGTGTTCATCTGTGTTACCTGTGTTGAGTGGCCTATCTGCCCACATGGCAAGGTCAAAGAGACGTGCAGCCAGTGTTTTCATATGTTCTGCCATGTGATCGCATCGTGTAACTGCACCATGTGATCGCACCGTGTAATTGTGCCATGTGATCGCATTGCGTGACTGTACCGTGTGACTATACCGTGCGACTGGGCCACGTGACCGCATCGAGTGACAGTACCGCGAGACTATATCGTGCGACTGTACCGCGCTACTGCGCCGTGCAATTGCGCCATGTGGCCGCATCGTGTGTTTGCTCCATGTGACTGTGCTGCGTGACTGTGCCATGTAACGGCGCGAGTGCGTGAAAGCGTAGGCTTGTAAGTGTTCACTCGATTGGATGGTTGCCTATAGAGAATAGAGCTCGATTGTGCTGTGAGAAGGAGAGGGTGCGAGTCTGTGAAAACCTGCATTAACCTGCGTGTGCAAGTTGTGTGCCTTGTGAGTCTGATAACTGCTGGCGAGTGTTTGATCAATTGTGCGGATCTTCTTTTCAAAGGGGAAAAACGTAAGAATGATTTTCGTTGGCTGTTTTTCTACGCCTCGACTCCTGATTGGATGAGGAAAGTATTAAGGAGAATCTCCTATGTCCTCGCTAAATTCCTCCTTGATGGTGACTGAGTGTCGTTTTGCCTGGACGGGTAGGATCCAACCCAATGGAAAAATAAACTGAGTACCCATTATAGCCGACAAGGTTTCAATCAGAAAAGTGTGAAAAGTGTTGCAAGAACCCCCTTTCCTTGCTTCTTCTAAAGACTCCCGCCACAGTTGACTTCCATGTAGTCGGTGATGGCATGAGCACCAGGGCAACTCTTTTCTGAGCCCTCGTCCTTATCTGTTTTTTTTTTAAGCTTGAGTGTGGATAGGTCAAATGCCAAGAAACAGAGCCCCTCAGGTGAAAAACTTGGGCTCTGAGCACTGACTACACCAGTTTTCAGTTAAAGCAGATCTATGAGCGGCTGAGCTGGCAGTGCCCTTTACATTTGGTTTGACGACACTGAGGGTACGGATTATGTAACGGGGCTCCAAGCAGCACCCAGACTCACCCAATAGAGCAAATACCCGATGTTACGGATGAATTGGTGAGAGCCTGTGAAAAGAACCCTTTTTGCCTCGTGTTGGCAAAGGTTGTGCTCAGAGTCTTCTGCGTTGTGAACGAGTGAAAAACGATTACTTAGGATTCTGCCTCAGCTGGAAACGGGTTAGCATTTGATACCCCCCTTGTGCAGCATACGAACACCAGCTATGATTGATGACGCGGTGTGCTGAGTACAAATGGGAATCGAACAGTGTGCTCGAAGTCCCGTAACATGTTAAGCGTAAACGATGCCCAGTGCGTGGATAGCCTGCAGTGTATGCGTATTGAGCAAGAGTAAGCTCTTGTTTGAGGTTGTGACGTCGAAGTATAAAACAACCCTGTGATCTTACCTGATGAACGGGGTTTAGTGGGGACAAGTGTTCCGAATCATCCTAACGAAGGTGACCAGGGGGCGAGCCCCGCAGTGGCCTATAGGGTGTGCATAGGTCCTACAGTAAAGGCAAAACTGCTCTGTGTAGCAGACTTGCTTCCAGGCCGCCAAAACAAAGAGGTTTGAGCAACACGCTTCAGCGCTGAGTGAACGGTAATCTGGAGTGTTGTGCTCAGACGTGCTTGTGTACCTGTGAAACGACCATTGTTCAGGGTGAGGCCATATATCTGTAGGAGCGGATCACTATCGTACTCATGTCAGACCCTTGGCAGCCCATTATCAGACCTAAGAGACCCAGCTTCTATGAAAGTGATCCTGTTCAGGAAGGACTAACTGCCGGCTAAGTAAATCAAAAGGGGTGGTTTATGAGGGACTGTCGTGGGTTGTTGAGAGATTGGTGCTATATGGATCACATTGGGGTCAATTGCTGCATTCTCCTCCTACCGTATCAGGTGACTGGTGACTGCGAGAGAACGATATTAGCAGACTGATTACCTTGATTCACTATCATTCAAGACATCTCCTCATCGACCATGCTACTCGTTACCCTCCGGATGGTGATTCATGGTAAGGCAACGATCACCTGTGGCCAGACTTATTGTCAGTTATTCTCTGTCAGTTGGCAGATCAGCCATCTGCCAGTTTCGTTTTGACAGGCCAATATCGTTCAGTGGATACAACCAATCCAATACTCTGTCGTGAAAAGTGAACTTCAAGAGCATCACATAGGAGTTAAGATAGTTAGTAACCTCACTTATTGCTTGGGTTCTGGAGCAACAGGAAAACACCAGAGAAAACGAAGTCCTAGTGATAAAGTCCATTTCAGATTGAAGGAAAATTGCACACCATCAGTTCAACCTTAGAAACTGTTGAACAAGCTAGGGGGAAACTCGTATAAGCGTGGTCGTGTTCGAATCACTATCCTCAGGGCTCTATCAGTTTTGAATGGCTACAGGTTGCAGCATCTCGCGAAGTGTGACGACACGTGAGGTAACAATTTTATGACTCAATATTCAGAGCAATACCCAGGCAGTACTTGGAATAATACTCTGAGTAATACTCAGGCAGTACTCAGAACAATGCTTAGACAATATTCAGGCAATATTCGGGCAAACGTTTTTGCAATTCAAACGGTGTTCGGTCAATGACTTGACAGAGTATAACCAATGGTTTGACCGGTATTCTTTCAGTATTGCGGATGTAAGTAATCTGCAGGCCAGCAGTAGTTGTACTCAATCGGAGAATTATGGTCGTTTGGTGACTTGTTACTCCAATAGATTTTTGAAACGGCTATCAGAAAATAGCGATCTAAATCCGTTATTTGAAGACAACATGCAGTAAACAGCGTTCAGTTTTCTCCGCCAGCAATTTCAACACTTCTCTTCCATCAGTCATGTAGCGAACATTCAGTTTTCCGAGTTAGTAATTAATCAGTAATATTCGGCTTTCTGATCAACAACCAAAAACAGCAATCGGAAGCATCAGTTAGCAGTGGCAACCAGAAGTAGCAATCAGAACAGTGTTCAAAAACACTCAAGCGGCGGACGTCTGACGATCAAACACGGTTACTCTTCTCCATCAGGGGTAATTATTTATTGAACACATGAGAGAGATCAATCCCATCACTGTTGACCAGTCGGTCCTCGACAACCTAAATTCGATTGCCGCCAGGGAGAGTTTTTCCTACAAGTATGTCAGGATTGATGGGTTCAAGCGCGAAGATCTGTCTATCTTTGTTGTTCTCACTGAGTTTGCTGAGGGTACAGTCAATGATCTGCGGATCTATCTGAAGAAGGGGAACGAGACACACCATCATTTTGATGCAGTGTGGGCCACAACAGCTGGGTGCGTGCAGTGGAAAGCTGAGAGGCTTGAGGGTAATACAAAGCTGGCCTATAGCTTTGGTCCTAAGCTTTTCAGTGACTATCCCAGACCGCCGGTCCCTCGCTATCTTACTGACGACTCTTACTGGGGTGGATTGGTGGACTTGGCCAAGAGATACAGATCGCCGGCAGTGATTGACTATGAGGCGGTGACTGAGCCCTCTGAGTTTTCGCATCTCAGGAGGGGTATTTTCTCTCAGCCCTATCTCCCCATGCTATGGGAGGAATTTTGTGCCATGCTTGACTTCCGTATCATGGGACTTGGCTGGAAGTGTTTGGAATTGGTGGGATTCAGGTGGCTGTACATTCAGAAGCCACAACCTCAGAGAGTACGAAGACGTGGCAAAAAGCCCAAACGGACAGCAAAGTGAGAGACGGAGAGAAGTTCAGAGGGTTGAGTGAGGACTCTTAATTGGTGTTAGCCATGCTCTCCTCCATATGTACTCCCTGAGACTATTATGAGTTCTCACTCTTCCCTCATTCAACTGCTCCTGTCGTTGCTCGAGTCAGTCAGTCGTGCTTCTCGCATTGCTTTGTCTGACGATTGTCTCCTTGGAAGCTTCTGTCACTGTTCTCAAAATCAGGTTGACACAACTGATGCATGCATAGCACCCCATGATTTTATGGTTATTATTTGCATAATTTTCTGCTGTTCCGAATCAAAATAAAAGATTCCTAAGACCGGGGACCGACGAAGATCGCAATTGAAGGGTCTCGCTCGAAGCCGGACGCACACAATAGGAAGGGATTTGCATTACTTAATTTTTATTTTACTGCAATCAACAACAAAATCCTCCGTGACAGCCTGTTGACGCTCTTGGTCGGTTGAAGTGGCCTGACTGAGAAAAAGTGCGACAGCGCCTCATACGACTTGGGGAAGTTCAGGCGTTTCGTGCAGTACTTGTTGATCACGAAGTGGAAGCACTCGTTGTTGAAGGTCATCCTCCCACGTGTGTAGTAGGCCATCTTCGTATTAGAAGCGAACTGTTCAAGACACCTCGCGATGGCCAAATGAACACGTCCCTCCGCCTCGTACAATGCCTCTCTGTCCCGACCACCGACCGCTTTGTACAGGTTTGACAACTCCTTATCACAATGGGAATAATCCCTGACCCAATGATTGGCGAGGTGTTGCACATGAGTGGCCAACACATCATCGTCGTCATCCCTTGCGCGCTCGCGCAACCTGCAAGCGCCGTACAACCACTCCTTCGCCTCCTCCGCCGCATTGCAATGCAGTGTTTGCAACGCGTCGATCTCGACAACATCATTTGGCAACGCCTTCCCTGCTTCGTCGGGGAAGAGCACACCCCAAACAATCTCAATGAGTTCATCCTTTTTTTTGGTGGACACCCCTACCATGTGTACACATTTCGTTTCGAGCCAAAGTTCGAGCTCCTTCTTTGTGAAACACTTCACCTCGCGCACATGTTCGCAAGCCCCAACCACAGCTGGTTTGACAGTCTTCGTGCCGCGCACAGCCTCTCGCAAGCGTTTGACCAAAGTCTTGGTCTTATGCCACATACACTTTTGCGAGTCGATGTTCATTTGCCGCAATATGACGTCAACTGCGCCACAATCATCATGCACAACCTCTACGATTATGAGGTTCTTCTCGTCCTTCAACCGATGAAGCAGTTTATCCACACACTGTGTTTCCAGCTTCCACGACGACTCGCTCCCCCAGAGCATGGTCTCCGTCCCCACGATCATTCCAGACTTCAAATCCAGCGTCGTTACCGTACAATGTTGAGCGTCACGAGACGAATCGTAATGCCCGTCCACGAAAACGACGATCGGATCGTGCGATCGAAGCAGTGCAGCCAACATCATGCACTCCGGTTTCCACCAACCGTGCACGCGATGTTCTTTCGCCGTCTCTTCTGTTCGATGGACGGGATCCGACACAAAGACACCCGCAACGGGAACCGCGCTGGTGTTGTCATGACCCGAAGACGTGAACGACCGCGGCAAGGCAACTGGATGCGCGGCGTCTGAACAACTTTGTTGGACACCCCACATGGTGTGACTTGCGGACAAAGGCATCGGCAACATCGCTGCGAGAGAGCCCACAGGCGAAGAAAGTGAAGGACGCAAAGAAACCACAGCGGATTGCGCAAAAGGAGACGATGTGGGATCACCAACGAAAGTGGGGAGAGCTGGGATTGTGGCAATGGTTGCGCGCATGTGACTCAGGAGAGGAGTTTGTATGACAGTTGTCGAATTCAGCAAAGGAGGGAACGACAGAACCGCCATTCTGTCATTCAAACGCTGCCTGGTTGCAGGTCTCTCCAATATAGAATCGGTTCGCATACGTCCGCGTGGATCCAAAAACCCTCTCCCTCGACCGCGTGAAATATCATGGTACACCGGAGAGCCTTGCACAGAAGCGCGTGAGGCGGATGAAGATGCAGAGAGAGGAGTAGGAAGCAACGGGGATTTCCGCGACGGCGGCACAGCCGCAGGAGGTTGTTGGCGATCCGTGTTGATGCCCCGGCTCTATTGATGCGGAAGGCCAGACGCACCTGCACACGCGAAAGTACAGTATCACGGATCACGACCTGCGTCCCAACACATTCCGAATCAATGGATCATCAGGTTGTAGTCCAAAAAAGCTAAAAAACAGATATGGGCATACAAAACTACTAACACTCAGATCACATTACCCATCTTCTTGCTCACACGACAAAACCCTAGTTACCCTTGCTCACACGCAGCAGAATCAGAACTGTCTATGCTGAAGAAGAAGAACATTCAAACAACAAACGACGTATACAAATCAAGCATAATGACGTACTAATGAAAAACCTGAAGACGAACATAACAGCCGAATAAGGAATGAAACAAGGAGTAGTAGACGAAGAAGATATACAAGAAGAAGAAGAAGAAGAAGAAGAAGAAGAAGAAGAAGAAGAAGAAGAAGATATACAAGAAAAAAAA
>BFEA01000861.1:215507-227098 GCA_003427395.1 Chara braunii | reverse complement strand
AAAAAAAAAAAAAAAAAAAAAAAAAAAAAAAAAAAAAAAAAAAAAAAAAAAAAAAAAAAAAAAAAAAAAAAAAAAAAAAAAAAGATGAAGAAGAACACGAAGAAGAAGAAGAAGGATAAAAAAAGGAAGATGAAGAAGAAGAACAACAACAACAACACAAAGGAGAAAAGGAAGAAGAAACGACCACGCACGAACACGCACACAAACAAGCAAGCACATGCACACGACCACAGTCCCACTTACACAGAACCGCAGCAAAGCGGAGGATCGACGACGGGCAACACAACTCCAAACGCGCGACCTCATACACACAGCACAATAGCGAACACTCGGCAGCACACCCACGGGTACTGGACGCCACTCAAAGACGCATGCACACACAGCCACCGCAGAAGTGCAACGCAGCCGGTCCTGCACCCGCGTCACGAAAAAACGAAACGCTTGCGACACCGCCAGCACGCTGGAGGTGCAGCGGACGGGTGGACAAAGCGATGGCGCCTTTGTCACATCCCGAACGCAACCCGACAGAGACACGAACCACCACACAGGAAACCTAACCGACCACCCACCACGACGTCACGCGAAGAGAGAGAGAGAGAGAGAGAGAGAGAGAGAGAGAGAGAGAGAGAGAGAGAGAGAGAGAGAGAGAAAGGCCACATCGCCGCACTGCTCGCCGGCCTCGCAGAGCTACAACGACCCCAAGCACATCGCCTCGAACAAGTTCACGCTGGTGGAAACAAGGCGGCAAGAACGGCGAACGGAAACAACACAGCAATGAGGCAAGGTCGGGTTAGGGGGCTCGTGGCGATGGCGGACATGAGTGTCACAACATCGAACGGAGGGAAAGCGTCAACAACATCCAAACCCTAGACGACTACACAGAGGAGACGCGTTTCCACATCGTCGTCTCATATGTATATATCGGTAGTACCGGGACAATGATAACAATGACAAAAAAAAAAAAAAAAAAAAAAAAAAAAAAAAAGGCGCGCGACGGCGGAATTTTTGGATCTGTTCTCGTTTTTTTTTTATTTTGCATTTTCAGTGCGGCCCTTCATTTCTCGCCACAGCGTGAAAGCTCGGTACAGATTGTCAGCGACCCAAAAACTGGACCACCCGACCGTTTCGCAGCCGCTCGATGCAACCCCACTGTCGTCCGCCCTCTACACCGTGGGGCCTTGGTGCAGTTGCCAGGGACTTTGCGAGATCGGTGAGTTCGGGGCGGAGGACCTCCGAAAAACCCTTCCCTAACTCACCGGTACCGGGGGTTTTCGGTGGCGGGGGGACCTGTGGCTTAAAGAGTTTTTCAGCTCGCCCCAGGTTCGCGACTTCAACATTAAAGTATATACTTCCTCACTCAATCCTTCGCATACGAACAATGGCAGCGTACTCCACATTGCTCTCTCGTCCCACATCTTTGCGAGGCCGAAACCCTGATAGTCACGCAGGAAGTTAAACAAATTGTTTCCCTGAAACAACAGGGCTCGAAGATCTAGGGGCATTGAGTCACGCACTGACTCACACAGCAACACTTTCGTGAGGCATGAGCTCCTCCAAAGTAGGATCTTCACAAAACCACTTTCCTCAGTCATGATGTCGATGCCGGCCTGATACGCATAGCAAGCAATGGATCATCAGGTTGTAGTCCAAAAAAGCTAAAAAACAGATATGGGCATACAAAACTACTAACACTCATATCACATTAACCATCTTCTTGCTCACACGACAAAACCCTAGTTACCCTTGCTCTAAACTTCAAAGGTACTACCAGTAGTATACAACGTTTATAGGCAGAGTTTTCAAAAACCAGTCATGGACTGACAGTAGTAGTGGCTACAACTGTCATTGGTCCTCGTACTCGCAGAGTAAAAAGGTCATAGACGAGTTTAAAAAAAATACACTTGGCAGAATATGAGGGCAATCTCTATCAACTCACTTTTGTCTGTACTTCATCCCAATCTTCACTTTTTTCATCTGCATCATGAGAGTTAGCATATGTGTCAACTACGTTGACCAAGTTCCTAAGCCATTGACTAGGGGTAAAAACCTTTGGTCGAGGTACATGCTATATATCATTTCACACGTATAATGCTCATATCTTCATTCTTATGCCCTAAAAGCGGCCTCAACTGCTGCCTCTACCTTTGCCTGTCCCCCAAAACACTTTTCTACCAGAAACTCAGGCAGGATGACTCGTAACGAAGCTGAAAGTAGTACAAACTCTTTGGTATGCTTGACCTCTACATGGGTCACCACCTGCCCCTCTCCGTCATGAATCCTTCTCCTTGCCCACTTCGCTATAACTCCCTTAGCTATCCTTAAAGGCTTTGCAAGTAGGCTTACATGCCCAAGCGCCAACTCAATCCCATACAAGACCCAAAACGATGGTGGCGCGTAGAGTGTTACTCTCACGATCGCACAGTCCCAATCATCATCGAACCTAGACTCAATCCAGACGAAGCTACCCTTGCCTATGAGCATGCCCCACCAGGAAGAGATATATTCTCCTTCCTTAACTCTTCTCGGTAAAGATACTTCGAGTCCATCTTCCCTCTTAAGAGGTCATACTGGGATCTTCCTTAGCATAAGGCATCCTGAGTTGCCTTCGCTCTGGTCTGGGTTCTGCCCATCACAGAAAAACGTCCAGCATACGCCTTTTGTTACTATACTGACAATCGCGTTCTTACAATCTCTACTCCTAAAGTCCTAGCTTGAAATAATCTTTCACTAAAATTCATCATTTCAGTGTTAACGACCACCCAGCTTAGAGGAAATAATACCAGTAATCTATCATGGTAATAATATATTCACAAATATTAAAACTCACAGTAATAATTACTCATGGAAAATAACATATTACCTTAGTAACTGACATAAAAAATACTCAAAAAAGGCAAATGCATTATATACAAGCTAGTTAGTCACCCAGAAGCATATACAAATACCTCATAATGATAACTTATACTAACATACATATCATATGACAAACACGTCATGATCATAAATGAAGTCGCCAACAATTAGCACTTTCAGACAAAATACTAGCGAGAGTACCACATTTTACTCCCCAACTTTGATAGAAGTATATTGTGTCGAAGGGCAGTGTAATCCTTTTCAGAATGGATAGCATCTCAAATCCTTGAGCCCCACTAAAAGATTAAGCCTCACTGCTTCTCCCTCCGATTCCAACACTTGGTCCTTGTAGACCCTTGCCGCCAAAGTAAACAACCTCACCATACACGCTTTGGGATGTACTGTCTCGTCCTATGCTGTTGAACCCACTTGACACAAAAGTAGTTGGGGATTCACCCCCTACCTCTTTGTGCCATGCAGCAGTTGTTTCCCTCATAGGCCATGGCCTAACAAGACTCATACACTTTCCTCCTATTCAGTAATAGTGTAGTCATCTTATCACAGAGGATACAACAACAACACCCCACTATGGACCAGGAATATAGTTCCGGCGTGGGTCTCACTACCACCTACAAGACGGAGTTATAACTTCTTCAAAACCATCTCTCAGGGAAACAATAACATAGATTGCACCCTTCCTTATGTTAGACCTTACACATTGATCATTCCATTAGAAGAAACTTACCTCAAGGAAGTGGTCACTCCATTCACCTCTGAAGCCGCATCAAACGTGAAGTCTGCGCAATGCCCTTACTCCTTTTTGAAAAGCAATCCCAATGCACGAACTTAATAGAAAACCATAAATCAATAATCGAACTTAAGATGCTCATATAGATCCTTACAGACTGATAAGTTCAAATACGTACCTCAGGTAAGTAGCCCATACAAAATATTTCTCACAAGGATAATCATTAAGATAATCTAACATCAAGAACATAGCCTCACATAATCAAACACTAGGCAGACTTACTCATAGATCTCAATAGCGCCCGACGCTGATCTCAGTAGCGCTCAATCAAATGAGATATTATGGAGACCAAATTTGGGGAAGGGTTCCGTAGGACCGCTGCTATGATCTGCGACCCCTTCTACCCTTGGTGCGCTCGTCCCTCCGCACCTCGGCACAACCTACGTGGGCTAAACCACTCGCCCGCTCGCATGCAGGTCGACTTCCTCGGCCCGCGTTGTAAGACGGTGGGACCAAGGATTCTCGCCAGCATCCCAAACACGCAAGGAACCCATAGGTCAACAAAAATGAGGCGTGTGCTCAAGGTCCTCGACCGCCATGACGACCTCTAAATCCGGCGCCTCGTCTGAGTCAAGGAAAGTCGTCGCATAAAAATAATAATAATATGACAATAAATAAATGAAATATTTAAAAACTTTTAATCGCCAGAATACGATAGGCGAGGGAAAAAAAAACCCTCTAGTATCGTTCCAATGCCGCTGACGGCAAAACGAAGGGGGATAGCCCCGTCGGGCCTTCAACCCCTCAGCCTCTCTGCGTCGTTCCAATACTCCTATGCTGACGCTGCTGGCCTCGATCCCTAAACCCCTTTGAAAAAAGTCCGACACTGTAACCAACAGTGCTAGGGTTAAGGCAAGGTCTAGTTCTGATGGACACCTAAATAAGCGGATACTGCGTGACGCGTAGATATACCGAAACATTCTCAAAATCACATTGTTGTCGATGTCATCCTCCGCACGTATGCGCAAGTCACAGGCAAGTGCACCAATCCAGTGACAAAATCTTTGTAATCCTAGTTTAATCAGAAATAAAACTTGGTCGGCAACTACGCCGGCTTCACAATCATCAACAAGAAAAGAGATTACGAGCGCCTTAAATCTGTGCGCCCACACACTCTCTACCCTAGTCAATCATTTAGTCAGCGTAAACACGAGACACAGTCGCGACTCGCATGGTATAGTCAAACTCTAAACTAAACTTATTTTTTGTAATTTACAAAAACCAGGCCGGACACCCTTGTAAGGGTATTCGCACCGACAACGTGTGTCAGCTCCGATGCTTCCGTCACAACCACCACACGGCCGATAGTCATCACTTCCCTCTCATCCGCTTTGCCAGTGCGTCCCTAAGAATGAGCGCATCTCCCGTCGACGTCTCCATGCACACCAGGATGAGAGGGCGTTGGATCCCAAGATCCACGTGATGCCGCACCCCGTTTGCGTCCACCTCCCACAATAGATGGTCGTCGAAGAGGATGCCCGTGTCGATGAGTATGTTGTGTAGAATGCAGACGATGACTAACTGTTGTGGCAACGTCTCCGTGTTCATAATGTGCGACCGCAGGAATAACCTCCACATCCCCTTCAACCTGCCCTCTCAACTGCCCCCCTCGCGGTCTTGTGCTTGTTGACGAAGCACAACTCCGACGGGTGTTCACTACTGCAGCCATACAGGATCACTATCCATTCTGAGAGGGGTAACCATTGTCGCCCAACAAATAACTGTTGGTTTGCTCTTCAAAGGGGATCATCACAGGCGGTCCCATGAAAACTTGAAGCTCCCCCGCCTCGGCACACAACCATAGACTGGACAGGTGGATGATCCTCACGTCGTGGCAGCTTCCTGGATAGCCGACGAAGACGTCCAGTTCACGCAAGTTCAGATCGATGACCACCTGCGCGACTACTGAGAAACGTCGTTTCCTATCGTGGTAGTCCTCACCAGGGGCATTTGCCGGCTTATCAATGTAAATACGAGTGCAGTCGATGCACCCATGGCAGTTCGGGAAGCCCTTGTCAATGAAAGCGTGTAGGACGACCGACTTCCGCACCCCGGTCGACCATGAAATTTTCTCCTGATACACTCTCAGCAACGCTGCAGTTATGTCCCGCACTGCCACCAAGCCTGAAGATTTGCCGATGCCGAAGTTGCACACGCTGTTGTCGTACATATCCCCCGCCGTCCGCCGGTACAACGTATAGGCGACGATATGATCGGGTTGTATGGGTTCCCTGTAGAACGTCACACGCCGCTGCAGGAAGAGTGACAAGCTTCCGCAATCTCCCAAAAGTAATCTTTCGTGGCGTCGTCTCATTGCCGCGGATCCTCCCACATCTCCCCCATCCTCCTTTTCATCCACCAACTGGGCGTCACTCTGGGTAGAACTCCGCAACTCATGGCGCAGCACACCTGAACGACAGCGTCACAGTTGGTGGCGGTGTCCAAGCCTCCACCGCCAGATGCTGCATCATCTTCTTCCTCCATGCGCAGATCTGCGCTTTCATTCTCCCATCAGTCCTTCCCAACTGACAACGGAAAAGCATGACGTTAACGGCCGCTGCCATTGCCGTCCTCTCCACCGTGCTCAACTTTGAACGCTCCTCATTGTCGGCGGCATCCATTGCCGCACAGGGTGCAGAAGACATGACCGTCAACGACACCCACAAACTCCACCAACGTTCCACTGGACGACGAAAACGCACCGCTTGACGACGAGGGACCGACGCTGTGTTGCGAGCCTACACGACGCTCTCCGCCACTCTCCGTGCAGATGGGCACCGAGGACAACCGCGATGGCGTCTTGTCAGGGGACATCTTCCTGCCCGGGCCGAACGCAGCACCCACGCCCCCCCCCCCGCCCCCCAGTGGAAGGCTCCATCCTTTCGGACGTTGTCCACCACCCGCCGCTGATTCGCATTCACCCCAATAGTGTCATTGGAAACTTGAATTTTGAACCTGGACGTCCGCGCATTTTATTTTTTATTTATTGGAGGGCCGCCGCTGACATTCAAATTTTCCCTCCGACCGGAGCTGGACCATGCCCGTCCACACGGACAAAAGGCCATGGACCACCGCCCAGCTTCCCCCCTCCCCGGCCCAGCAATTAGATTATTAGACTGGCCGCGGGCCCGTGGCGACCAGTCCTCGGGTGACCGTTCCTAGGACGAGTGGAACGACGGCGGAAAATATCTCAGGTCACCCAAAGGAGAACCCCTTGGGCCCCAAGGACGACCCGAGGAGTGTCTAATGAGCCCCTAAGTGCGGGGGGCAGCATGCATTGCTATGCTTGCAGGGGTCCCCTGTATAGGCTTAGGAGTAGTGGTCGGTAGATCCGAGTTCCAAATCCAGTTGGAACTCGGGCTGGTCTTTTTAGCAGTTCAGTCAGGCACGTGGCCCCTTTTTTTTTTTTTTTTTTTTTCCCTCCCCCCTTCCCTCAAACCCCCCCTTTCAGGAGTGGCCGAGACATCTTGACTGTGGCCCTGCCACACAACCAGATGCTTTTTTTTTTTTCCCCCTCGGGTGTGGCCGAGACATCTCGGTTGTGGCCCAGCCACACGACGGAGAGGGGGTGGGAAAAAAAAAGGGAAAAAAAAGGGGAAAAAAAAAGGGAAAAAAAAAAAAACGGAAACAGCCCGAGTTTCACCTGAATTTGAAACTCGGGCCCTGACTAAACTGTTTGAAACTCGAACCCTGACTAAACTGCTAAAACGCAGTTTGAAATGCAATTACAAACTGTAACCCTGACTGAGCCGTAGTTTTCTCAAAAAAAAAAAAAAACGGACTCGTTTGCGAGGCCCTATGCTTGCAGGGTTCCCCCGTATATAGTCTTAGGAGTAGTGGTAGGAAGGTAGTGAAAGGCAAAACAGAATTTGAGAAAAGAAAAGGGAGACTAACAATGATGGCACCAGGACTAACACCTGGGTAGGGACTCCATCTATTGGTGGGTAGCGTCACCTGCTGGAAACCGGGTCCAGCGTCCCTTTTACATAGTCTTTGTTTCTTTATAAAAATATGTAGAGATAAAGACTGCCTCTTCAGCCAAACCAGGCCGCCAGATACAACTATTAAGTCTAGCAAAAAATTATCTCCTGGAAATAGTCTAACAAATAGCCCAACAATGTAGACAACTTTTCCTTGAGATTGCAACCAAAGCCTCGGATATCCAATATATGTTGCATTCATACTTTATTGAGGATACCATTGCGAATCCACCATTGCTAATTCCGATGGGGGGAAGGGATCAGGAAAAAATTCTGGAGATCTGAGTGTGGTTCCTGGAGGAAGCGAAAACCAGTCTTTGAAGCTCAAGAGGAAGTCTCGTTTTAAATTTTCCCCCTGTTCTTCCTTCCCCGTCAGGCACCCTCCTTCATTTCCTCCCAGCCAATCTTGGTTGAAGTTTTGAATACATGGAGGTGTTGTATCTTTGATCGTATTACTGACCAATGTGCTCTTATTTCTGTCCTCTGAAATTCTGAAAGTTGCATATCCTGTGGTTCCCATTGTCCTAGTAGTATGACTTTCCAACCCCATGGCCAAGCTGGGAGCTGCTGCTCCCATATTTCCTGACAGGCGCCCATACTATGGGCAGCCTGTAACTGTCTTAGGTAAATTCTTCTTCTTTTTTTATTTTCTTTGCCCTCTCCTCATCGGGGGACAGCCATATATTTTTCTCTCACCTCACATATTTTTTAACCGGCGTTCTTCCATATCATGGAACATATCTTTCTTTCACTACCGAACTACCACTACTAAGGCTATACAGGGGACCCCTGCAAGCATAGCTTTCTACCCCTCTTCTATGAAGGAAGGTTACGACATATTTGCCCCTTTGCCGTAGCGTTTAGGGTGCAGGGTTGGGGCCGCTGACGGGGGCCCGGCTAACACAAGGACCAAGCATTTGCCAGTAACTGTGCCTCCCTTTTCATCTTCCCCCACCCCCATAGAGTAACAGTAGTGTCTAAAGCCAACACTCTCCCACACACCACACACAACCCACTCACACGCGCACTCACACCCGTGTTGGGTAAGGAAAGAAGGCTCCGATCTATTCCTGGGGAGCGTCACGTGCTGAGAACCGGGCTCAGCGTCCCTTTTGAAAGACAAAAATTATGAGAATTGTGAGAAAATTCTTCAGGGCATACCCCCCTCGTGGAAAAGAATTGTTGTGCTGAAAAACGGGTCCAGCGCCCCATGTTTTTTTTTTTTTTTTTTTTTTGGGAATTCTTCCCTTCTATATTCTTCTGGCAACTTCTTGCCTTTCACTACCTACCTACGCCTAAGGCTATCTATAGGGGACCCCTGCAAGCATAGCTACCTCTCACTGTGAAGGGGATATTGCATGTTGCCCCTTGCCCTAGTGGTTAAGGGTGTAGGGTTGGGGCCGCCAGTGGGGGTCTGGCTAACGCAGAGACCGAGACCTGCCAGTAGCTGCGCCTCCCTTTCTCATCGTCCCCCACCCCTCATCGAGTAGCAGCAGTGGCTATGGCCAACACTCTCCCACACACCACACACAACCCACTGGCGCTCACACTCACACCCATGTTGGTCATAGACTCCACTAGTACCGATCAGTGTCCCATGTTTTAGACTGGGCTAACTGAGAACAATATTTATAATTCTGTTGATACCAACTGGGAGGATCCAGCTGACTATCTCAGTTGGTTGGCACCAAGAGTGCCACAGGCAGGCATGCAGTTATGCACGATCTCCTGTCCTGAATGCCACTTGCGTGCCTAGCCAATTGAGCTAGGCTGTTTCTGACTATCTCAGTTGGTTGGCACCAAGAGTGCCACAGACAAAAAAAAAAAAAAAAAAAAAGAGTGCCACAGACAGCCATGAACCCATCACCTCCTGAATGCCACTTGCGTGCCAACCCATTGAGCTAGGCCGTTTCTCTTTTCTTCTTCTTTTTCCGTTTTCTTTTTTGGTGTTAGATTTCTCTGCCACCGAATCTCGTGGCAACGAGGAGTCAGCTTCCCTATGGCTGTGGCTCCATGTGGTGCTGTATCGTGCCATGTTTCAGGTGAAGATTCATCTGATGAATGGAACTGCTTAGGGCTTGGCCCTACTGTGTGCTACTGCGGCCCGTTGCAGTTGCAATGGGCGAATTTCGAAAGGTGCTCACACCAGGGGAAAAAACAAAAGTAAAGAAAAGAAAACAGGTTCCAGGAAACGACAAATTTGCTGAAGAGGAACTGTCACACTCATACCCCTGCCAGGTAATGTTTTTCTTGCCTTTTTTAACTCAGACTTTGTCAATTTGGCCACGCTCTGTTTTTCTTGCCTATCTGAACTAAAAGGGTGACCGACCTCAGAGAGAGAGAGAGAGAGAGAGAGAGAGAGAGAGAGAGAGAGAGAGAGAGAATTGACACTTTTATGAGAAGAGACATGACAATCTTATAGGGTTATTCTGTGGCATTTCGTTGATTGTTTTGTTAATTTTGCTTTGGTGGGCGTCGTTCAAAGTGTCGGGCCTGATGCTACCACCGCCGCATTTGATGACCTCAGAGAGAGAGAGAGAGAGAGAGAGAGAGAGAGAGAGAGAGAGAGAGAGAGAGAGAGAGAGAATCGACACTGTTATGAGAAGAGATTGATGATAATCCAGCACGGTTATTCTGTTCGTATTTAGTTGATCGTTTTGATTTTGTGGATTTGTGCGAAGTGTTTATAATTCTTCAATAGTTGGATCGGTTAGGTTACTATAGGATGCTGCCTCTGATGTTAGAATACTTTGTAGAATTGGTGGAAGAGAGGAAGGATTTCTGCCCTTGAAACAGTCGTGGCATGAGCTTTGCCTGGCCGGAGAGCCTCGCTCAGCTCAGGGCTGCGGCGACTTTTTGTAAGGGACGCCGGGCCCATTTCCCCGCTTGATGGGAGGTATCATGTATTTAGCTCATCTTGCACCTTTTCTCATTGTTTTCGCATTAACTGGGTTAGAGTTAGGTGTTGCTGTATGACTTCGGAGGACCAAGATTCGTAGGGGTTCCCAGCAAATAGCCCAGTGGTAAGAGACAACTTTACAACTCCCCCCGACTCCGAGGAATCTACGTCTGAGCAGTTTCCCCAAAATAACTACTATATTCGAACAGAACATTACCTTTTCTTTTTTTTTCAAGGTTAGGGCCTGCACGTGTGCTCCCTGCCACTGACATGCTGTATGTGGCAGGTTTCTCTCTCACTCTCTCTCTCTCTCTCTCTCCCGACTCCGAGGAATCTACGTCTAAGCAGTTTCCCCAAAATAACTACTATATTCAAACAGAACATTACCTTTTCTTTATTTTTCAAGGTTAGGGCCTGCACGTGCGCTCCCTGCCACTGACATGCTGTATGTGGCAGGTTTCTCTCTCTCACTCTCCCTCTCTCTCTCTCTCTCTCTCTCTCTCTCTCTCTCTATATATATATATATATATATATACACACACACACACACACACACACACACACACACACACTATATATATATATATACATACACACACACACACACACACACACACACACACTCCTCTCCTTTTTTCCCAAAACGTTCTGATTCAGCCCACTAGAGGAGGTAATATGAGCATCCCCCTATGGTGATTTTCTTAAAAAAAAAAAAAAAAAAAAAGGCGACCGACGAGCAGTGTCCCCAAAAAAACTACTAAATTCGAACAGAACATTACCTTTTCTTTTTTTTTCAAGGTTAGCGCCTGCACGTGTGCTCCCTGCCACTGACATGCTGTATGTGGCAGGTTTCTCTCTCTCTCTCTCTCTCTCTCTCTCTCTCTATATATATATATATATATATATATGTATGTGGCAGGTTTCTCTCTCTCTCTCTCTCTCTCTCTCTCTATATATATATATATATATATATATATATATATGTAGAGTTTTCCATCTGGTGTGGGTGAGTGATAGTCTACTTTGATTTTGGTTAAGGTGGATTATCACT
>BFEA01000861.1:194971-207153 GCA_003427395.1 Chara braunii | reverse complement strand
GGGGGGGGGGAAAGGGATCTCGGGGTCGAACTGTACACATCTGGACACGGGGAAAAGGAAGGGGTCTGAAAGATGGCGCAAGTCCTGAAGCTAGTACGTCACATGTACAGGGCGTGCCAACTGAAGGTAGTGGAGGGCGGAAAAAGAAACGAAAAATTGTACCAATAGCTACGTCGTTGAGGAGCTCATAACTATGCGATCATTCCTTTGTGTCGTTGTTCTGCTGATGATCCGTTAGATACGGAGAAATTCTTTATTAGGTTATTAACGTCTGCACTTATTGTTCAGGATAAGCCTCAAGGGTCTCGATGTTGTTGGGCTGGTTTGAGAGAAAGACGAAGAAGAAAGCGTGTGGTTACTCAGGGTGTTGATTGTGGTGATTCTAAGGCTACTCGGCACTGTTCCTTGTGTTGCTTCGATACTGCGGATGGTTTCCGCTCGGTTAGTTTACTTCAAATTCTCAATAGCTGTAAGGATAAGGGTGTGCATTGTACGCTTGTCGGTTGTGTGGGCGGTGATCGGTTGGTTGATTGTTGGAAGGTTTTGAAAAGGTTGTATGGAGGAAGTCTGGTAGAGAGTCATTTCGGCGAGGTTTTCAAAAGGTTGTATGGAGCAAGTCTGGCAGAGAAGCATTTCGGCGAACAGAAGCTTAGGTATTCACATGAATGATTGAAGGGTGGGGTGGTGTTGACGATTGACCCAATTGTTCCTTTCCTTAGTCGGCCGTTAGCTTTGAAAGGGCCGTTGACTCTGTTCTTGAGCAATCCATCTAAGCACGTTGAATTGAAACTTTGAAACTTTGACCTCTTGATTGCTGCGTATACCGCCATTCGAACTCTCGGTGAAAAACGAACAAGGGGCAAGTTGAGATGTTTACTGCCGCAGCATATTTTCTCTCGGTTCCACGTGAACGTTAGGAAGCGTTTAGTGGTTCGTTTGGTGTACGATGATCGGAATTGTAAGTCCAACGTGTGACGACTGTGTGCCAAGTAGGTTGGCGGGATTGATATTCAACATAGTTGGAAAGGTATGCTAGTACGTCGAATGGGGGTGGTTTGGTGTCACAATAAGAGTATTGGAGATTTAATTCGTAACGTTTGGCAGTTTTCAAAATCGGCCACGGTTGTGTGCGCATGTGCGACTGCATGTAGTTCTTTCCCCCGCGTCGAAGGAATTGTGTCGTTTCAAAGGATGTAGTACGACCATCCAGTAGTTGTCTGTTGTCTAGTTTACGGAAGCGGGTGTTGTTTGCCTTTGACTCTCACCCGTCTCTGTCGATTCCCTGTAAGGATTCTGTTTTGCCCAATTTGCTGCGGGGATGTTTGGTCAACGGTTGGGCAGATAAGCACGTGGCTGATGGGATTTGTGAAGATATGGTTAGTAAGTTTATTCTGATGTTGAAAGGATTGGTAGTGGTAATGTGTCTTATACAAGCCGTCAACAGAATTGGTAGCGGTTGTCCTATTGATCACATTTATGAAGTGGTTGTCCTATTGATCACAATTTGGGCGACACCTACGTTCAGAGGAGAACGCAAACATGTTCGGAGGAGAACGCGAACTTGTATAAGACACATTTGTGAAGCGGTTGTCCTATTGATCACAATTTGGGCGACACCTACGTTTGCTGGGAGAATATTGTGGGTAGTGGAATTTCTGTGGATCGGTATAGTTCTTGATTACCCGATCTGTGGTCAGTAGGTTAGTTTTGGGTCTGTTGTTGGGTTCGGCCCGCTGTGACGTTTAAGGAAGTCTTTCAGTATTAAAGTCCTATGATAGTCAGTGTCCTTAAGCGACTTCCATGATGAGTCCTGGTTGGCGGCCAGGCGAAACGGGTCGGGTCGTTACGCCAGTCGGAGCTTGTTTCCAACATTTGTTCTTCATGTTAATCTTCCGAGTTTTCGTTGCGTTCTGGACATCTGTCTATGGTGTGGTTTTCTCCTTCTTCTTCTTCTTCTTCTTCTTCTTCTTCTGTCCGTTTTTCTTCGTCGGTTGTGGTTTCTTCTATGATGCTGTGCATTGCTAGGAGTTTGCCATCTTCATTGTCTGTTGCAACAGCTCGACAACAACAGATAAGTACTATCCGTGAACAAACCTGAAAATTGGAGTTCTCACAGATTTTAGTGTGACGTTTCCAGAAAAAATATTAAATAAATCTATAAAAATAATTTCAACTGTGATATAGATCGTGACGACATTTTGAGCCATGTTCCATTTCTGTCATTCAGCCTCCCTCTCTCTCTTTCKTTGKTACCCCCCCCCCCCCCCCCCCCCCCCCYCYCYCYCYCYCTATCTATCTATCTATCTATCTATCTCCCTCTCTTTCTCTCTCTCTCCCCTTCCCTAGCTCTAACAGCAGGAAAAATGTGGCAAAATTTCATCCCGATGTCAACTTGCACACAAGTTCAAAAGAGGGAGAAGGAGCTCACTGCCGCGTGCCTACTTTGTGACAAAAAAGGATGTTTGTGGGGTGAGAACTTGCCCGGGGTAGTCAACCCTCGTCTTCACAGTAACGGGACACTACGCCCGTCTTCTACACCAGGGAAGACGTAGGTGGCATAAATGATGTGGATGACTGAAGGGTGATAGAACAGTTCCGGAAGGGGGTGCAATGTATGGGTGAGGGATTTGGGTTTTTTGTTTTTGACTGTTACCTGCAAGCGATTGTGCAATAACGGGCACCCCAACTATGGCCAAGGCGGACACTTTCAAAAAAGCCTACGACAGGAAATTAACTCTGGAAAGGACCGACGAAGAAACAGGAACTTGGAAATTCCTGGGGACAAAGGTTGAGATTAAGATGAACCAAGTAACCTGCCAATGTTTTCCCAAAAACTTTGAACAGGTATCGAACGATGAGATACTGACCTACAGTACCTTTCCGGATTTTTATTCCTTCTCGCTGATACGGCAAACGGAAGCCGTAATCACAAAGCACGCTGCACCACATCAAGAGGATGCGCTCTACAGACGACCTGGTCGGGCTACCGTTACTTACGGTGAAAGGCGACTGTGAACGCACAACTACCCGGCTGAGATGTGTAATGGCAGCTTAGGAAAGTTTGTCAGAAATTTCTATCAGTTAATAGCATAGTAATAGCACCTGCTAATACTGGAAGTGACAATAAAAGCAGAAAAGCTGTAATTAGCACAGACCAAACAAAAAGAGGTAATCTATGCATGGTCATTCCTGGGCCACGCATGTTAACAATAGTAGGAAAAGCATGCCCCCTCTTGGGTGAGATGGGATGGGCAGTAGCATAGAGAAAAAAAGGGGGGTGGAAGCGTGGGTAAGAAGGGGGGACTCTCACAAGCTCGAAGAACGTGTGGCGAATTGCCCGGGAAACAAATAAAGGTTCAGAAGGGACGGAAGTTGGGTAAGATGGGTTTAATTGCTGGAAGTACGGTACCGGGAAGTGGCACCAGGCCGCGCCCCGCGACAGGATGCGCACTGTCGCTCTGAAGAAGTAGCGGGTTGAACCGAGTCAAGGATGTATAGATCTCCCTTTGGATTTTGCGAGGGACTGCGCAGGATTGCCTGACGGCGGGTATCTCCGGACTTATTGTCCCGAAGCGTCATACGAGATGCACCCTGCTTGCCCATCAGTCCCCTCATTACAGGTATCTCCAAGAATGTATCACAAAAGGTGGTTTGGAAAGTATGGCAACACGAGGCAAGGATACCCTGCTTGCCCATCAGACACCTCATTACAGGCAAGGGTAGCGAAGGGAGAACTCATAGTGAAGGAAACGGCAATGTCATTGAGGGGTCTGATGGGCAAGCAGCCTGCAGGAAAGGGCACGAACGGGAATGAGCATTTATTTATCAAGACATATAGTTTGGGGCAACTTCTGCGGACAAACAAATATTAATGATTCCGGAACACTCGAACCTGGTCTGTACGTATGGGAAAGTGAGTGGGAAGCTAGCTAGTGGGAAGGTGAAGGAGGGAGACAGGGTGAGGAAGAGTCGCTGTAAGATGTAGAAGAAACGGTTTTTTTCACTTAGTGCATACAGGTCGCCAAGGTCCGCCGGGTTCACACTCCTTTCTCGACGTGGCCTGAGGCGGATGCCATAGCTCCCTGCTGAGGCAAAAACTCTTTGCGTGTCACTCCCTTCTTACGAGAGTCTATTTATAGGGATGGTCTCCGCACATGGTACGCCACGGTAGCACCGTTGCGTGACTGCGAGTCAGCTCTTCTTTCTCATCTTCCTCAAACGCTCAGGTCCCCCTATTCCCCTGAAGTTAAGACTATACAAAATAAAATGACGATGCAAATAAAATGATGATGCACGTTGAAGCACAAAAAAAAATAAAAAAAAAATGACCGGCAATGCAGGTACCCTGCCTGATCCATACATTTGGCTTTTTTTTTTTTTTTTTTTTCCAATACATTTGACTTTTTTTTTTTTTTTTTTTTACACTACATTTGGCTTTTGTGAAAGGAAGGGTGTTTGTTTCATTCCAACTTCTGGATTAAAACGTGTTGCTCTGACTGCGAGTCTCGATGCATGTCTCTGGTCTGTATTTAATCCAGATACGTTCGGCCTCGCCAAACAAAGATTGTGAATGTATGCACACCAATCTCACAACCAGATACTTTTGGGATGTTGTGTGGTGGAGAGCGAGCGAGGCCTTGCTTCTCCCAAGAACTAGAGAAAGGCACATGCTGCCCGGGAGATGATGGTGTTTTTTTTTTTTTCTTTCACAATCACAAACCGTGTCAGTCACAGCAGACTGCAGTAGTAGTAACTGAATCCGTACATCTGGGCCTCAGTCCTCCTTCGTGCACGCACGAATTCGAACCGACGGCCTCGGTCTCAAGAGCCAAGTCTCGTAACCACTACAGCCAAGGGCGTCGCCACACGGCGTGACACGAAACGAAAAAAGAAACGAATGTATCTTCACCCGGAAAATGGCCAGGTTCGTCGGTTTGCTATAAATAGTAACGAGTGTATTTTGGCAACTTTGGTGGGCAGATGCACTCGTTTCGTTTTCGTTTCGTGTGCCCTGCGGCTAGGCCCCAAGACGCGGTGTTCAAAAGTGGAAGCATACGGGTCGTGATATCCACCCCACCCCTGCAAGGCTGTATGGACTTTCTTTTTTTCTTTTTTTTCTTTCTTTTTTTTTTTTCCAACCTTGGGCTATGGATTTGCAACCAGACGGTACTTCGGGACATCCGTTAAAAATTGGAACGATACAGAGACTGAATATTAGCATGGCCCCTGCGCTTCCAAGGATGACACGCATTAATGGAGAAATGGTCCTGAATATTAGCATTTTTTTTTTTTTTGCAACCAGACGGGCACAGTTGGTCGTTAATCCCTGGTGCATTTTTCCCCCCGGTGCAGATGGCCAGGCCTTTGGCATTTCTGTTTCTGGAAAATATTCCAGCTGCTCCCAGCTGTCAACATGGACCTACCTGGACACTTCAGTGCACAGCATTCGATATGTATCTGGACCTACCAGGCCTTGGGCACTTCAGTGCACAGCATTCGATCTGTATCTGGACCTACCTGGACAAGGTCCAAGAACATTAAAAGTGATCCGTCCGAATGTGCAAGGTCGATCAGACAGTCCAGATACAGTAGTGGATTGTGGTATGCACGACTCCAACACGGGCCATGTAGGGCGTGGCATTGCCCCACATGATCCACACAGACATTCAGTAGGGCCACGGACATTTTCATGACAGGAGAGGAGCAGCATTTGGAAGCCATGTAGCCATGCTGCTCCAGCAGAGCTGAAGTAGTTGCCCTGGACGAGAGCAGCATTGCAGTAGCTGCCCTGTCACGGCGGAGGCCAGGAGGTGCTGTGATAGGATCGACTCCGGGCTTACCTTCGGTGCCATAGCTGGAGCTCACCTTCAGGCCGGCGCCCCTCGATCAACCCCAGTGCTGTGCCTTTGTGTGTGTTGTCATGCGTGCGCATGCACCACAACTCCTCAACGACTCCAACAGTGTGCGCATGCCCACAATCTTTGTCTGAAACAAGAAGTGCCATCAGAGAACAAATTTTGCATTGTCTGAGTTATATTGGAGAGTTGGGTCTGGAAGGACCCCTAACAGTCATTCCTTTTCTAAACACTGGAGGCTCAGAGGTAGAGGACACGCTAACGTTCCGGTTGGAGTTTATCAGGACCAGATACAGCCTACCGTCTTGAGCAGGACTTGAGAGTATCAAACACCCGATTGTAATGACCCGCCAAAAACACAGACTGAGAACACTGCTGATTTCTGGGATTTGCCGCTGGAATGTATGCCTTGCTGAAATTCCCGCATTCTGCTGTGATTTCCATGTGTGTGTGTGTGTGCGTGCCTGCTGGTTTGCATGCCTGTCTGAGTGCTTGTCGGTTGAGTGTGTGTGTGACCCGCAAGGGTACTTGTTGGTTGCAAGGCCCCGCAGGGCCGGTAGCAGAAGAAGACAAAAGTTGGCATTTTTAGAGGCCCCGTAGCGGTAGGTTAGAGGTAGGCAGGTACCAGTCCAAGTAGCCCGGGTCTAGGGCCTGTCCGGAGGTTAGCAGAGCCTGCAATGATGTTTCCCTCCGAAAGGGAGGAGGTACCGGTTGCTGGGAGGCCGTTCGGCCTAGGAAGTCACCGCCCAGGAGGCCAGTAGGCCGCTATATGTTTCGGAGGAGCAAGTAGCTCCTCATTTGCGGTGTGCAAGGATTGGCGACATGCTGCTGGAGCACAGCGCTGGACTAGTACAGCGCTGCTTGGAGGTGAAGGGCAGCGGGAGCTCAGCCTGGCTATGGCGAGCAGTCCAGCTTGAGGAGGAGGAAGAAGGGGGCAAAGGAGAAGAGTGGCGAGGCACTTACCTGGCTATGGTAGACACCATCTTCATCACCTTGTTGGGCGCTGCATCTGGAAGGCCCCAGTTGGGGTAGTGCTGCACCAAGGAAGCTCGAGGCAGAGTCAGGCATGGCGGACAAGTCAGCAGCGGCATAGCTGCTTTGGGTTGTCCTTTGGACATCAGCGCAGCACCATAGCTGCTTTGGGTTGTCCTTTGGACGTCAGGGCAAGGCCCTCATTAGTCCGCCATAGCCAATGCATGAGAGAGGAGGCTGAAGGGGGGGAAGCCATAGCTATGGTGGACTTGTTGTTGTTGTTGTTGTTGTTGTTGTTGTTGTTGTTGTTGAGTTGAGTCAGCAGTAAGAGGGGGAATTGTCATTGGCCTTGCTGGTGCATATCTTCTTCTTCTTCTTCTTCTTCTTCTTCTTCTTCTTCTTCTGCGTGGCATTGTTTTTCATTGTGGATTTGCACTTGGGAAATGACCAGGACGGTGCCCGATCATCACAAGACGATAACTTCAGCATAACACACAATGTCACGAAGATCCATACATCCAAGGCATGCAGAGCCGACGCCACAAGCTAGTCACAAAGAAGAGAGGTCGCGGCATGTTAACATAATGATCATCAAAGGATGGTCAAACATGAAGTGCAGTCACAGCGGCGTATAGCCATACTCCCTGCCGATTTCCAAACCCGTTTCGCCTGACGCCAGACCAGTCTTTCGGGGAAAACGCAATATGAGTCTTTTTTACCTTTGCACCACCCTATGCATATGCCGCCTCCTCCTCGCCTTCCTTTCCTCCCCTCCCCCTGCCTCCCCCCTCCCTTCTTCCCTCTCCTCCTCTTCCTACTACTACTACTTCTACTACTACTACTACTACTACTAGGTTCGTGGCTCTTAAAAAAGAGTTGCAGAGTTCGAAACCCAGTCATCTCAACCCGTCTACCGCAGAGCTAAGAGGCAACTTCTTGGTAAACTTTTGAGAGGGCATTTTAGACTGCACGAAATGAGCAGCAAAGTAAAATGTCGAAAGCGGAGGATAAACATCGCCAAAAACGTATCGGGATGGACTCTGACAAAATCATTATGATGCATGTATGAAACGTTTTTCGGAGACACGTACTCAGCCTCAGTCTCAGCCTCCTATGAGACAAAATGTTTGAAGGGAGTACAATGTACATCCATCACCGATCTAGAAGACGTTTTTCGGCTCCTATGAGACACGTACTCAGCCTCAGCCTCCAGAGCTTCAAGATCTCTTGGAAATCATCTCCTTGATCCTTCTCATCAGCTGTTTTAAACGTGACAACAACTCAGCGTCGAGTACAGGAGGACAGGAAAGAAACTCTGCATACTCACACACTAGGAGGAGCTGTTCGACTCAGCTGTGGAAGTGACTGCCGTAACATACACACACAGAGCAGGCTGTAATTGCTGTCAGCGACCGGCAGAAAAGCCGGTAGCGTGCGTTCGCCCTCGGCGTCTTATCCCCTTCCGTCTTCTGCGTTCTGCAGGACTTTGACAAAAAAAAGGTGAATCAGATGCCGAATGTTTCCCTATCAGCTCTTGTACTCTCTTGTACAGAAGGCGGCTGGTCCTTCACTTCCTTCGTCCACGCCCGTCGCCCCATCTATTTCTGCACTGACTTATTTATAAATAAAAAAAAGTTACAAACGCTTGCCAACTTCGAAAAAAACATCGCCACTCGAAAAAGTTTACCACTTGAAAAAGTTTACCGCTTGAAAACTTCACGAAAAAGTTTACCGCTTGAAAAATTCGTGGGATTTAACGGAACTTTTACCTTCAAAAGTAGGTGAAAAAGTCTTGAAAGTTGAAAGTTGAAATGGCATTTTCTTTTGCCATCAACCATCAAACAAAATACAAGAGATGCTGCTTCGCATGTTTTCTAGCTACTTGTACTTTTGGTTGGTTGCTTCAAAAACATCGACTCGGAACGGCGTCGCAGAGCTCAGAAATGGATTGCGCAAATGGATTGCCTTTAATTTTCCGGCGGATCGCCACGCCGCCAACTTATGAGGTCTTCTGCGCACTCACAGGCACTGCGTCCTTGAGAGTGGCCTGCATCTTGTACTGTGCGATCAGGATATCCTTCCCCGCACGTTCGGCAATGTGGCGTCCAGGGCAGCTGCGTGGACCTTGCTTCTCACCAACCCAATTGAATGCTGTGGAGAAGGGGCACTTTTTTGTGTTGGCCGGATTGAAAGCCTCTGCATTTGGAAACACTTTCTCATCGAAAGTCGTCAAACCAATACCAACTGGAAGAAGAGCAAGCAAACAGAACAAACAGCAAACAGAACAGTCAGAACGATCAGAACAATCAGAACAAACAACAAACACAGCAAAACACAGCAAAACACAGCAAAACACAGCAAAAACAGAGACGGCAAAACACAGCAAAAAAACACAGAAAAACACAGCAAAACACAGCAAAAACAGACACGGCAAAACACAGCCAAAAACACAGCAAAACACAGCAAAACACAGCAAAAACAGACACGGCAAAACACAGACACAGCAAACAGGGAACAGAAATAGATGAAGGGAGAAGCAAACAGAGGAATGGGTTAAATAATAAAAAAGGAAAACTCAAAATTCTTGATCATGTTGTTGCTTTACATGGCTGAATGTTGCAGACATGTAACTTCCAACTTGTCAAGTCAAGAACAGGTAATCAGACAAAAAAGGAGAATTCAAAGGGGGACTGGGCTTTATTGACCCAGATCAGCAGTTTTTGAAAGCTTTGCTGCAAGTCAAATGGATAATTAATTAAATTAAGTTTTAATTTCAAACCATCAAATGCCCTGGGGACCACAGGCCCTTTAACGTATCCGGAGGATCGCCAAATATAATTGGGGGGAGAACCCCACCTAACATGTCAGGTCTCTTCTTAGACTAGCTTCTCGTTCAAAATTGGGCAAAATGGAATGGGGACGAGAGCAGACTAGAGCAGCGTAATCCTGGGAAGGAAATGATTGGGGGCAACTCCTCAGGCTTTGGGGGGAAATGATACCGGCGAGCGTCCTCCACCTTCCAACCAGGGAGGCGGTATTGCGCCAACCTTTACTTTGTAACCCCCCTGGATCCAGGATGAACGGGGTCGGCCCCACACACTAACAGCTCAGGACTCGAATTTGGGGAACGTGGTTGGAGCATGGAATATGACAAATGAAACACCTTTGCACCGAAGACACACGTCACCGTAAAACAGCGATATGCTGAAAAGAGCCCCCGAAGGATCTCAAGGGGATATGCTAAACAGAATTCCCACACAATGGAAGTCCTTACTCGAGAAAGGGCCCCAGCGGGGGTACGGAGACTGGGTGACGTGGCCGCAGGAAAGCTTCCCCCAGGAGGAGTCCCGGGTGGATGCAACAGCGGCTAAGGGCCCACAGTTGGCCTGGCTCCACACCGACGTGCACACCATTCGAACAACCAGGGGCCACAACCAGCCCCAACTAAACAAAGCGGTAACAATCCAATCCAGAACTCCGGTAACAATCCAATCCAGAACTCTGGTAACAATCCAATTCAGAACTCCGGTAACAATCCAATCCAGAAATCCGGTAACAATCCAATCCAGAAATCCGGTAAYAATCCAATCCAGAACTCCGGTAACAATCCAATCCAGAACTCCGGTAACAATCCAATCCAATCCAGAACTGCGGTAACAATCCAATCCAGAACTGCGGTAACAATCCAATCGGGAGCCATAGGAAAGGTGAGCGTGGTGGAAGCAAATGACTCAGTAACTATCTTCTGTCCCACTACCCGGAAATAGTGAGGACCTGGAAATAGACACGGCAGAGTGGGGGTGGAAGCTGAGAGGAGGTAGACTCGATACTTCTGGGAGAATCCATATCCTCCATGACACTATCTGCTGGATATAAACTTCGTCTTCGCTCTTATCCCCTGAAGGAAGCACAGACCCAAGTGATGGGAAGACAATATGGCAGTACCAGCCGCGCAGATGCCCACTTTACAATGGTCCTCACTGACCTCCACCAGATTGGGACAGGTGCGCAGCATCCAATGACTAAACGTGCGAAGAAGCAAGGAACACATACTCCCACAGAACGAGCTCTACGTAGTTTGTACAGACGGGGCAGTGGAGACGGTGGAGCAGCATTGTTTATTAGTCTGCAGGGAAGCACAACATATCTGGCAGATAGCTTCAGGAATGTGTGCGGTCCCTCCTCCCTCTCTCGCATGTGTGGTGTACGATGGGGTGCCACGCCAGTATCTAACAGGTCAGGTCATATCTTTGAGCCTTCCGCTGCGCTACATTGTGCTATTTCATATGTATCTGGATGTACATTGCATTGCTTGTTGATGCTTTGCTGACACTGCATTGGCAATTCGAGTCCTTTTCATCTCTTTGTCGATCCTTGGCTCCCCATACATCGCTCAACTGAGCATGTATCAAGCAGTATCAAGTACGGTCAATGGGCCTCGCTCCACTAGACAACACTCTACATGTATAGGGCCTGACACGCAGACAGGATACATTCGTACCAATCCAAAATCAGCATGTATAGGGATGAGGATGACCAGATAGATACGTGTATAGCGTTGTGTAGTCGAGCGAGTCCTCGATATGCAATAGACGTGAAATAGATGAGGTCGGACTCTGCTTCCTAATGTGCCCCAAATCTTACGCCACCAGTACTTTCGACCCGTCCCTTGCCGAGCCTCAGAATGCACGCCGCGCCCAACGAAAAATGAGCTGCTGCGGGCCCTCCTTTGGCTGGCAGTGCAGGCCAACCCCCGCAAGACTGCGAAAGCTGCAGCTGCGTGCATGCCTCTTCAGAGAAAAATGGCTTGGAAACATACGCCAAGCTCACAAAGCTATCTTGGAACCAGTCCCACCTGTCCTGACCTGACCTGCTCTTCAGAGAAAAAACTTCAGCATCTGCAGGTTCGGACATAGGACAAGACAAGGAATCGATCCGGAGTACTCCAAGCTCACCACAAGGCCTTACAGCTTGGGCTCCGCTTAGGGGATACTCACACGAGTACTCAGCTGTGGACGTGATTGCAGTCAGATGCATCCAGGCCAGTCGGTCAATGCGGTCAGATGCATTCAAGAAAGTGCTAGTGTGAGTATGCCCATGATCCTTTTTTTGTACTGAATAGCACGTTGGGCAGTCTCGGCAGCAGGGATTGAGAGGGTGAGGCTCGGCAGGCCTCAAAAGGGAATGCCCAGTCTGGCGACAGTGTCAGAAGAGCAGGCATGTCTTTCCAGCAGGTGACGCTCCCCACCAATAAGACCGGAACACCCTGTGCCAAAGCCACTACCGTCTTCACCTGAATAGAATGCCCGGTCATCGTTGCTGAATCTGGACTGAAAGTTGCCCTAAGTACAGCTA
>BFEA01000861.1:175507-185507 GCA_003427395.1 Chara braunii | reverse complement strand
GATGTGGTGGGTGATGGCATAGGGGATACGTAGTCCACACAGTAGACACTCTCGCTTCATGACAGCTTTCTGGAAGCATTGACGAGTCGACGACACATGGTGTGTCACTGACATGCCAACAAGAAAGCAAGCTCGCCATGCTTAAGTGGAGAGGGAGGAGGAGGGGAGGGGGGGGGGGGGTGCACATCGCAGTTATGCAAGCATTTGGCATGTTAAGGCCATAACCGCATCTATTCAAGCATGACATGCTAAGGCCACAGCCACATATCGGGCACGTAATAAGAGTAGTGGGGGGGGGGAGAAATGAATGTGAGACAAAGTCAGGTCACCGTTCTCATGGCAGTGGCTAGCAGTGACCATATCTTCCAAGTGATTAGAGCTGAGATTATGGGCCTCGCTCCACACACTACACGACAAAACATATGGACGCCGTGTATCTTCCCATGTTCTAAGGGAAGATCCATTGTCATTTTGCACATTTGGTGAGTAGTGGGCCAAGGCCCTATGTTGGGTACAATGTCATTCTAACGGGACTGCACCTGTATACACACACACACACACACACACACACACACACACACACACACACAATCCCAAGGCACATAAATGGTCCTCCGATGGGGCCCTCTCACTATCAGTGGCACCTGTATCCGCACACTACTCGCCACATACACGGACTGCACCTGTACCTGCCAACAATTTGTTTTTTTTTTTTTTTTTTTTTAAACCAAAACACAGCCACGGGGGCAGCTTGAGGCGCTGGTAGGAGCAGTCGTCTCAAGCTGTTCCGGGCAGGGCTCCATCTATTGGTGGGGAGCAGCACCTGCTGGGAAGCGGGCCCAGCGTCCCAATGTACAAAGTTCTGTGGTATCCAGAGAGGTATATGTATCCTACATGCATATGCAACTTGATGCTAGTTCTGTCCTATGGTACATATGTATCCCTGTCTGTCTGTATGCGTTATCCGTAGGGCAATCCTTGTCCTTGTTTCTCAGCTAATGCACAGTAGATGAGTAAATGAGATGTTATGCAGGCCCTGCGGGAGCCTCTCCTCTCCCTTTGGGGATATGTTCACATTGTTTCTTGTACTTGTGACTGTGGCTGTAGTCATTGTGAATGCTGTAAGACGAGTGTGATGAAGCTCATTTCTCTATTGCAGCAGATCTCTGCTTCTCTGGCTCCAATGCAGAAGATAGAGGTAGAGACTSTCCCCGGCCGGCTTGAGTGACTGAGGGGTAAGGGGGCGATGGTGGGGTGTTTCAGAGGTTGGGGTGTGCGAAGTGGGGGAGTTTCAGAAGCGGGGGTGTGCGTGGTAGGGGCGGGTTGTCAGGCAGGGAGGGGAAGGATGGGAGGGTGGGCTCCAGTCAGGATAGCAAAGAGATCTCAGTCACTCATGAGAATAAAGTCTGTTGGTTGGTAGATGATTTGGAAATGCTGCGTTGGCAGACGTTCCCATGCCGCTTCTGTCTGAAGCCAGGGGTGCCATGTAAGTGTGTTATCGTCATTGAGAGTGCAGAGTCYGTGATTTGGATCGGTCCATGTCTCCATAAAGGAGGTTCGGAGTTCTTGCCGTTTTTGTAAGTCTGGTTGGTCTGTTATTCTGSTCTGCATATCTTKATGTGCTGCCTGAGTGTTTGCCGTGATGGTGTCAATGATTGTGGATCGAGCTTGCATGTAGCCATAGTTATGTTGTTTTCTCTCGTAGGAGCAACGCATCCTCCATGTTGCCATCAGCACGGTGAGTCTGGAGTAYGCAAATAGATTAGCTTTGAACGGGGTCCATTCTCCTGCGTCGGCTGGAGTGGCCTTTAGCAGGATGGTGGCCACTCCCCAMGGGAGGTGGMAATCTGTGAGATGATGYCACGCTGCATCCCACCATCTCCATAATTGGAGCATCATTGGGCAGTCCAGCAGGCAGTGTTCTAACGTGGCTCTTCTGTTGGGCCGCGTGCGGGAGCAGTACTGGCACAGTGGAGACAGTAGGCCTTTTTCTTCTAGGTCCGTTCGTGATGTGATCCAGTCTGGAGTGGGCAAACATCTGTGCGTGATTTGCCACTGCAGGGCCCTGTGGCTGGTCGGACGAATGTGGGAGAGTGCGGACCACCGGAAGAGGTTAAAGTCCTRAGCTTTGAGGGGGGAGTCTCGCTCCCATCGTTTGATAATTCGGTCCAAGGTTGTGATCGGTTTACGCGCCGGTCTATATCCTCTCTTTACTGAATATTGATGTAGGGACATCTTTTGGGAATTCCCCCATTCCCACTCCCATTCCGACGGGTCAAACAGGAGGCACTGCAGTGGGGTGGTGGGTTCATAATGGAAAAAMCCATCTTTCTGGTTGCCCACCACCCTAASTCTGGTTAAAAGAGATGCAGGRAGTTGTGTATCCAGTTCATCCTGACGATGCAGTGCTGACCATCTGGCCCCTGSCATGAGTGGACAGTAGGCCTGAAGTGAAATCTGGGGGCCCTCGGTGTTTTGCACATTGTACAACACCATGGGGAGAGCTAGGGAGTCTGTTGGGACGACCCAGTCRCCTTGGGCWAATCGGGGRCCTTTTTTGAGGATTCGGATCCATGCCAAYGGGATCGCTTCTTGGATTTCCTGTAGGCCCTGTGCCATGTTTGCTATATGGCCAATCTCAGTGTGGAGCTGATCCACTGAGGCCCATGACCGAGAGGGAATATCCCATATGTCCCCTATCTTGTAAACCCCTTTCTCCACCCATCGTTTCCAGACGGAGTTCCTTTTGAGAGAGAGAGGCAGGCCATTACTATCCAAGATCTGCGGATGGCCGAACAGGGGTTGGCGCCATATCTCCTCCCACTTGAGTGGTACGGGAGTTTGGGCCGGCCCCCTTTCTCTCCAGAGAGWRATCATGGCCGTCCACAATGGATCCACTTTGAGGTCTTGTCTAGCCCGGCCGGAGGGCGTGTTGTCAGTGTCTGTCCGGGGACCACRGGGGATGGACCACCATCTGTTTGTTAGCCATTGGAGGGAGTGCACTGGGCGAAGGGGATGGGAAGGGGGGGCTAGGCATGCTAGCTGGATTTGTGCATAACCGGCCCAGGGGATGTCATTTCCTAGTAGGAGGCGCACGAGATACTTAAAAATAAGGGCCTTTATCTCCTCTTCCKGATCTATGACCCCTAGTCCTCCTTGGGATCTGGGTTGCACAATAACCKCCCATGCCACTCTCCTAATCGCATGAGTGTCTTTGTGGTCATTTTTCCACAGATAAGCTGTCGCCATCTGTATAAGTTTAGTTATGTGTTTGCGGTCAGGTTGCCAAAAGGCAACTTTGTACAAGGCAAGTCTTCCTTATCAGGTTAAACCTCGGGAAGTGCCGAAAATTGTTGTGGCAGTGGGGTCCCGTTTCTCTTGCCCATTCCCATCGGCTACGATTTGTGCTGGCGGAGGGATGCTTTCCTGGCCGCCAGCTACCGCCAGCCAGTGGGGTCCCAGCCTAAGTCAGGCACTTGTGGCCCTGGGACATTCCAGGGGTCTCTGGGACATTCCATAGGCTCTGGCAAATGTTCCGGAGATAGATAGGTCATCGCTCGCCAGAGGTTCCATCAAATGATCAGAGGGTGCACATCATCATCACTTGAAGAGGGGGAACAAGCAAGCGGTGGAAGTGAAGTAGAAGTGCAGGGGCAGGCAAATGCAGGGATCAGAGGTTCATCTGCCAGACTTGCACTCAGGGTGGGTCTGGTTGGCTGGTGGTTGTGCAAATGCTGCACAGGCAGGTGGCTGCACCTCTTGTCTACGGAGCACGCCCACACACGGCATTGTACCAATCATCACCACATTGTACAAATCATCACCACATTGTACAAATCATTAGGACAGCGGACTGAGCACTAGGTGGTGTTCACTCCAGCTGAAGGTCTTGTACTAACAAGGCCGCTGTCTCGGAGACGGCGATGTAGATGGGGAACCCCTGCACCGAAGAGGCTCTGTTACAGGGGTTCCCCGTCTACATCGCCGTCTCCGATCTAACCATGAATGTGTCGACTTTAACGACGATGACAAAGGGGAGGACAAGGAGGAAGAAGAAGCGGAGGCACTAACGGTACGTGGAGAAGATGCAGGTGAGGGGGACGGTGGTGGGCGCGGCGGTGGCACGGAAGAATCAGTGGGCAAAGGGGATGGCAAGTGAGTGATTGACCCTTGGCCTAGCTTGAACACTTTGCTCGTTTTCTTCTAGGTCACCTTCGCGGCGGGCTGCCTATGTTGCGATGCTCGGTAGACTCCTGCACCCTTAAAAGAGAGCTGGCAACAGTACCCCTAAGGCTGCAGTGAAAGACAGTACCCCTAAGGCTTCCATCAGCGCAAGATCTGTATCTGCAAAACGGGTTGGATCTCTCAGCAGGCAGTCAAGGAGGAACAGGGGTCCTGTCGATCCCGATCCCGATCAGGAGGGGTACTCATGCTAGGGACTCCCGACAGGAGGGGTACACATGCTAACTACACCCCTGAAGGCGTCAATGCTCGAAGCAAATCTCAGCAACACACACACAGACCAAAAAAAAAAAAAAAAAAAAAAAAAAAAAAAAAAAAAAAAAAAAAAAAAAAAAAAAAAAAACCAAAAAAAAAAAAAAAAAAAAAAAAAAAAGCAACTCCTGCTCATTCCGTGTACACACCCAACACACAAACTCTCTTTAGGTGCATCCCCGCCTTCTTCCCGCTAAGAAACGAAAATTAAAAAAATATATACAAAAAAAGAAACAAGAAGATAGGAAAAAAAGGTGGAGCACTGGCATCCCCCCTTCTTCTCTCGGATTATCAAGGAATGACCATTACACACTGTCCTTTTGGACTCAGCTCTGGATGTGATTGTGGCCTGGATACACCCAGTGACAACCTTAATTGCAGTCAGATACATCCAGGAAAGTCCTCATGTACCCCGTTCATACACCACCCCACCCACCCGCCTACCCACCCCTCCAGAGCACAAGCCATTCTCCTATAGGAATAGGGATTCCCGTCGGAATGGGAATGTATGTGATTGCCATAGACTATAGAGGATTCGGTTCCTGGACGGAATACGGGCTAGGAACGGGTTGAAACCTTGTGCCGATAACTTGGAGTGGGCATAGGGACGGGATTTGTCATCGTGGGTGGGGATGTGGGCCCCTCAACAGCGAAGTAAATAGATTGCCAGCATAGTAATAACTTCCATAACAATCTCAAATTACCCAGGGCCGGTCACCTGTGGATATATCTTAAGACTGTCGCCCTTTGAAAAAAAAAAAAAAGAAGAGTTAAAGGGGCTGCCAGCGAAGTAAACAAATTGCCAGCATAGTGAGCAGATTGCCAGCAAAGTAAACAGATTGCCAGCATAGTAAAGGGGCTGCCAGCGACGTAAACAGATTGCCAGCATAGTAAAGGGGCTGCCAGCATAGTAAACAGATTGCCAACACAATAAGAGATTTTTTGCCGGCATAGTAAAACGAGTGCGCACATAGTAAACAGATTGGCAGCATAGCAAATGCCAGCATAATGAACACATTGCCAGCGAAGTAACCAGATTGCCAGCACCTGCCAAATTGCTGCTAGCATAGTGAACAGATTGCCAGCAAAGTAAACAGATCGCCAGCATTGTGCACAGATTGCCAGCAAAGTAACCAGATTGCCAGCACCTGCCAAGTTGCTGCTAGCATAGTGAGCAGATCGCCAGCAAAGTAAACAGATTGCCAGCATTGTGCACAGATTGCCAGCAAAGTAACCAGATTGCCACCACCTGCCAAGTTGCTGCTAGCATAGTGAGCAGATTGCCATCAAAGTAAACAGATCGCCAGCATTGTGCACAGATTGCCAGCACCTGCCAAATTGCTGCTAGCATAGTGAGCAGATTGCCAGCAAAGTAAACAGATTGCCAACATTGTGCACAGATCGTCAGCGTTGTGCACAGATTGCTGAAGTCTGGCCAGCTGAGCGCACAGATTGCGAGCATGGTATAGACAGACTGCCAGCATCGTGCAAAAAGATTGCCAGCATAGTAAACAGATTGCCAAAATAGCATGCGCCAGCGTAATGAACACATTGCCAGCACAGTGAACAGCTTGCCAGCATAACAGATAGATTGCTTTGCCAGCAAAGTAATTTAAACCACCAGTACCCCGGCAGGGGGTCTTAGGCCCCCTCTGGGAAGGCGCGGATGCTAATGCATATGGACCCCCGCGGCGGACAGATTCAGCCACCACGTTAACGGCCTAAAAACGTGGAGATACTGGTGGTTCAAGTAAACAGATTGCCAACATAGTAAAGAGCTTGCCAAAAAATGTGTTCAGCGACAAAGCTTTACTTCCGAAGGAAGCAATTGTCTGCTTTCTTTTTTCCTTCTCTTAGCTTTATGTTTTAGCAAGGAGTCAAAAAAGATCTCAAGACCATGCGATATATTACATTGCAATTAACACTTTAAACCTGGCTTCACTACACAACACTTTATATGCATTTGGACCCTTTCTGGACCAGGTCATAGCCAAACCCGATAACCATGTAACACCCGCATGATGAAGAAGACTGGGATATGGGCCTCTTTTATAGGCTATGGGCCTCTTTTATAGGCTACGGGCCTCGCTCCACCACTCACCAAACCGGGAAAATAACAATGAATTTTCTGCTAGAACATGGAAATATACACCGCCATTTTATTTTATTTTTTTCGTACACGTTGCGAGTAGTGGAGCGAGGCACTTACTGTTTTCTTAAGGAACTGACGAAATCCTGAAGCCGTCGACGACTCCTCTCCATCCTTGCCACCTTTCAGGCAACAACAAACCACCAACCACCTTGTAAAATACTTTTCTTTTTTTTTTAATGGTTCTGGCTCGTTGGCGATTCTGGGGGATTGTAGAAACGCTAGGAAAACAGAGGACAAAAAGTTGCAAAAAAAAAAAAAAAAAAAAAAAAAGAAAAAAAAAAAAAGAAAAGAAAAAGAAAGAACAAAGAAAAAACGCCTCGGCACAAGTGAAACGCAGAGACCAAGTAGACCAGCCGAACACACAAAGCATGCACGCTGGTATAGCTGTTGACGAGAGCACCAAATTGAATTGACTCTCTACAAGTTACCACTCCCGATAACAAAACGCGAAGATCCACCTTCGCACCTCCACACCCACCAACCTCCACACCCACCAACCTCCGTTCACTCCACTATCCGCGCGCGTGCCCGTCTCCTCCTCGATGATTACGCATGTGAAGTGTGATGTGAAAGTGGACACAGACGAGCTGACTCATCGCGCTGCACGGCGACCAATGTGTGGTAATCAATCTCGAATAGAACTCTTCATTCATAATCCTGTAAGATAGAGCAAAACGGCACCGAGAGTGCCGCCATAGCATAGCATAGCATAGCATAGCATAGCGTAGCATAGCATAGCTATAATAAGATAAGAGCAAAACGGCACAGAGTGCGGCCATAGCATAGCATAGCATAGCTATGGCTATGGCTATGGCTACCGCCACCGCTCTTACCACGGAAAGGATTGACGACGAGCAGAGCAGCGACGATTGGCAGTCCCCTACTGCTATGCTACCAGTAGTTTCGGCCGCTGCCAGAGATGACCTCATCAGAGAGGGGGATCCGAGATGCTTGTACCTCCTACTGTCGATCTATAATATTGTATAGGCGGCTGGTTACCTTCCCCTCGACGGACGAGGTTACGCCTGCTCCAAATTCTTCGTGCTCAATCCCGCCTTTCCTCCGCACTACATTTTCCTGTACTGACTCGAGCTACCCATCCACGTTCATACGACAACCGACTTCTTTCTCTTACGTCAGTCCAGTTCCCATCTCCCACGTCTCAGCGCAGATACATGCCCGATCCCGATCCCGATCCCGATCGAACCCTTGCCTGCAGACTGTCTTAACGCGCGCGCAACTTCCCACGCCGCTTTCCCACTGCGCAGCACCAGGGGCCGTCACTCAAAACTAGAAGCACACACATCCCATTTTCCGGGGCAAGGTCCCACTTGCACGGATTACGAGATTCTGGCCGTGGATCTTTGCTATCAACGGTCAAAATCGCTTGATTCGTGTAAGTGGGACCTTGCCCCCGGCCACTTCACTACCCCACATTCTAGGCCGTACCCTGCTCAACTCCCCGCGTGGACTTTCACCAAAGGCGCGACACAATTTTTTTATTTTTATTTTTATTTTTTTGGGAGAACATCAAAACTTTATTGCGCGACACAGTTCTGCGAGATCTTTGGATAACACTTGTCGTCGCTTCGTGACGCAGGCGGCGTCCTCTGGCGGATTGCCCACCCACATCTCATCTCCCTTCCCTTACTACCCGCTTTTTTTTTTTTTTTTGAAAAGGGACATGCTCCAATCTATTCGTGGGGAGCAGCACGTGCTGGGAACCGGGCCCAGCGTCCCATTCAAGATCACATTGAAAAATGAGAAATTTATGACGAAATCCTTGAGATAGGGTAGGTCACATTACCCGCTCATTTCCGTTTATTCCCGTCCATCTATCTATCCACGTTTAAGCCATGGCAGCCGATTTCTCATTTTCAACCACGTTAGTATTGACCAACTGAACTATCGATTCAAATGCGACCGGATGCAAACAGATGAACAGAATAAAACAATTCATCCTGAGTTATAACTGCGGCCAGTCAATTCATCTCAAGGCTGTCGCCCTTTCAAAAATATAAAATTTGAAGGGAAAAAAAAAAAAAGAATGGGAACGCACCAGCAGCTTTATTCATCATGTCAGGATTGGGTACTTAACGCGCCCTCGGCCTTTCCTTTTTTCTTGTTCTCTTTTTTTTTTCGACTGTCTTTTGATTGGATGTCATACTAATATCCATATCTTTTATCTCACCACCTTAAAGTTCAGCGTGCGAGATAGATCCAAACTTTTCGGCGGAATACCTTTCTCGGCCCTTTGGCTAAGATCAAGTGTAATATCTGTTCTCATCAGTTTAATATCTGATCCGTGGTCCATCGGGACACATTAATTAAAAAAAAAAAAAAAAAAAAAACTTCTCGGCGGAAAAAAAAAAAGCGCGATTCCGATGCGATTCAACTCACTTGATCGTTCAACAGTATTCGAGCCGTCACACACACACACACACACTTTGGCTTCTTTTTTTTTTCGGGGGGGGGGGGGAGAGTAGTCACACCACACGATCCACGCAAGGAGATGATCCTCACCGTAGACAAGTGAGATTCATCAGGGCATACTCACACTAGGAGCTTTTTCAGCTCCACCAAAAACGTTTGTGTGAGTACCCCCGCAGTTGCTTTCCTCTCTTTTTGTCTTTTTTTTTCTTTGAGGTGATAAATTTCGACAAGATCAACCCTTGTGTGGCACACCGCATCCGTATCTCAGTCCCACGTGGCACGTGCCACACCGCATCCGTATCTCAGTCCCAACATAGTATAAATGTTCAGTGAGTGAGTGAGTGTGTGCGTGTGTGTGTGTGTGTGTGTGTGTGTGTGTGTGTGTGTGTGTGTGAGAGAGAGAGAGAGAGAGAGAGAGAGAGAGAGAGAGAGATGCTCAAGCATCTGCGCACATTAGCTCGATCAAGCGTAATCGACGGTTCGATCAGCCAAAATATATTGGGAAAAGTTATAAAACCTTCCTGCGGCGAAACCGTTGTGTTCTTTTCCACCGCAAAATGACTTTTCCCGTCATTTGTACACTTGGCTGGGCCGGTGACGCCCGCTAACAAAAATGGCAGCAAAGTGCTTTTCAGGGTGCAAAAATGACGTTAAGGTCATGTTGGGGCCCGCGGCACCTTTTGCCGCGTTTGGGGTCAAGAGAATAAAAAGGTTTCGCCGCGGGGAGGTTTTACAACTTTTCCTTAATACATTAGAAGCCTACGCTCATGAATCTGCACATATCAGCTTGATCAGGAGATGGTTCGATCGGTCCTTCGGGAAATCCGTTAAAATTGGAACGATACAGAGAAGGAAGATTAGCATGGCCCCTGCGCAAGGATGACACGCATAAATCGAGAAATGGTCCAAATTTAAAAAAAA
>BFEA01000861.1:135201-150810 GCA_003427395.1 Chara braunii | reverse complement strand
TCCAAGCCCTACACCCCCATATATATATATATTTTTTACGTATTTTTAGGGGGGGGGGGGGAATATTGAAAAACCAGGCCGCGGACTGGGCCTCATCGGCCGCAGCGGCCGAAATGCCCGCGGCCTAGGTCGCGGGTGTCACATAGTTGCTGCCTCTTTCATCAACGCACGACCGTGAGATCACACTGACAACAACGCTGCCAGTGTTGTTGTTGTTGGTGTTGTCATGACTGATGATGCTGCCAATCTCGCCAGAATCACCATCAAAGGGATCGGCAGCACCAGCAATGATATTGCCGTTGTCGCCAAAATCGCCATGAAAGGGACTGGCAGCAGCAACAACGATATTGCCATTGTTGTCGTTATTGTTGATGTTGTTGTTGCTGTTGTTGTTATTGCTGTTGTTGTTGTTGTTGTTGTTGTTGTTTCTGTTGATGCCTATGCATGCACATCCTGCCACTTGCATAGGTGTTGCAGGTGATGATGGCGAATCGTCCTCCTCCTCCAGATCCAACTGAGCATACCCGTGCTCCATGGACACGGCGCACAGTGCTTGCCTGGTCAATAAACCTCGCCAAATAAGAAGCGGGCCCCTCCTCCAGCTTCATGATAATGTGCACAAGGCTCTGCATCATGCTTTGGTGTGTGGGATATGGCAGTGTGTTCCCCCCATCAGCCACCAGCCCCATCTCATCCACTTTCTGTCGGAGAAGGTCATGACTCATCTGAAGAAATGAAAGCCACTGGGCGGCACCCTGAAGCCGCCCTCCCCGACCCCCCTCCGCCGAAGCCGCCGGAGGCCGCTCTCACTAGCAGGAGACAAAAAATACGTCACCTGCTTGAAAATGCCCCTCCCATTCGGGCCTCCAATAAAGGCATTGTGCTCCTGCCGATCAGACAAATGGGCGGGGGTTGGGAGGTAGGGCTGTCCGTACCCCCTAACGCAGCATACGGCGAGGTGTCCCTCCAGGGACGCTCGGCCCTTTTTCTTTCACTGACCTCGTGGGCCGATAGCCTGCTGCTCCGAATGCAGGACATCTCCCGACTTTCTCAAGGCCTGCTACCGGCAGGTGCCTTTAGGGCCCTAATAGTCTCACATGGGCAGGACAGACTCGGGATCAGGGATGTCTACCTACAGTATGACAACCCCGACACTGACGAACTGCGCTGGTTTGACAGGGACGCCCTGTTGGATCTCCAAATCCTGAAAATCAAAGCCGGAGCCCTTTGGTCCGCGGCAGACACTGAATCCTTTCTTGTGGGTCTGCTCAGGAGGCAAGTGTTGCATAGGGACAGCTTCCTGGACACAGAGAAATGGTTGGCCTTACAATAAATAAAAGGCTGCTACACACACACTCTCACAGCCTGTATCCCACTGAGGTTTCCAGATGGATAATGGGATGAACGTGGTGGACACGCTCTACGGCAGGGACAAGGCTTGGAATCTCTGCAAACGGCAAGCGGACCTCGACTCACTCAACATCAACGGCCTTGCCTCAGCAAAGATCCCCAAAAGGCAGGCCATAGTGGAACAGCTCAGAGGAGTGGAAGGCAAACTGTGGCCAAACGTTGTATGTTTACAAGAAACCCACGTGATGGATACTCCTGAACACAATCACACACATAAGGAGACCTGGCCCCACCAAGCCTTCCGTGCCCACGCACCGCGCCCAGGCAGCTTCGGGGTCGCCATTTGGATTCCCCAGGGCTCTAAGGTTGGGATGCTTAACTGGGCGGCAGACCAAAACGAAGGCAGATGGGTCTTCCTGCTAACCATGCTGGAGTTGGAAGTAGTCTGCATCTTGAACGCTGTCGTACCAGCGTGGTTTCTGCAAGTCGCACAAGTGCGGCCTTGCCCGCTTGACGGTGCGCAAGCGGGAGGGTAGTTTAGGCCCTCGCCCGAGCAAAAGTGGCGCGCGCAGGGTATGGACGGCGAGTCGTAACCATGCGCTACCCGAGCGTGCGCGGAGTCACGGGTTAGTAGGGCGCGCAACGTTTATCTATGTTTTCTTTTTATTATTTACTATTGTATTATTTTGACTTTGTAGGTTCCGGCGACGTGACGCCGGATTTAATGGTCGTCACGGCAGTCGAGGACTTTGGGTGTGCGCCCTTCGGATTGGCCCACGGCGCAGGAGAAAAGGTTAAATGGCGGGGCCAGCCGACGCGGTGCATTGTCCGCTCCTCACCATCTGCTGTGAGAAGGGTTGAGTTTGTGCGTGCCCGTCGGGACACGTAAAGACGGTGAATTATGTCTGAGTTAGGCGGGGCCAGGGGACACCAATAAAAGGGTGCCGCAGTCCTGGCTCCGCGGCACAAGTTGACCGAACAACAGGCCAATTTCGGCCTGCAAAGTTCTCATTTGAATATTTTATATTACCGCCAAGATCTGCACAGGGACGCGCGGGGTGGTGGAATAGACATGAGCAGCCATGACCAGGGGATACACCACTGTTAATCTCAGCCTGCTGCTAAAAGAGGCAGGGTTGGCTGTGAGTAGGCATGTGGGACCAGCACCCGAGAGCCCAGCTCAGTCTGGTACATCCGCAGACTGTGGAAAATAGGCCTGTGGAACAGTCGTCAGGCGGGCCGAGCTCATTTGATACACCCACGAACTGTTGAAACACAGACCTAAGCTCGAACTCCACTGAAGGTGGGTGAGTAGGAGCTTGTGGCACATGTTGAAGTGCCGCTACTTTTATTTATTATTATTATGTTTATTATTTTGAGAGGTGGGGATTGAGCAAGGGGTACCCGTGAGAGGCTGCCACCGTGTTGGCTATGCGGCAAGCTGTCCCACCAGCAGACTCACATGGAGCCCTCCCCCGCTGCAGCCGAAGTCCCATTTGAATATTTGACTACTACCACCAAGATTGGCACCGGGACCTGCGGCACCTAGAATGTGTCACAGCAGGACATGTACCCTCCCACTGGCTGCAACGTAGGAAGCAGCGCGCTACAGTGCCGTCCGGCCGGGGCTGTTCGATTCGGCCGGTGAGTTACTACACACTCCGTGGCAGACTCGACTCCCATTGCCCCTGCCTGCTGCCCGGATCAAGCGACACCAAGCAGATTCTGTTCGGTCACTCCGGGTAGACTGTGAGGACCCCGACCTCAATCTTCTTATTGGTAATATCAGCCTTGGGCACAGGGCCCGCTTAAAAAAAAAAAAAAAAAAAAAGGATTACGTCCTTCGGGACGTCCGTTAAAGCTTGTAATCAAATTCATAATTGGAGCCTTGGGCACTGGGCCCTTTCTTAAAAATATATATATAAATGAAAAGTTTTCACCAAAAAAAAGATATTCTACAACACATCCAGGAATTTTTGAGCTGGCACTCAGTAATTGCTGCTTGTGTAGCCTAGCAATTGGTCAGCAGTTATCCATGGTTTTCCTAAATTTTCCTGAACTCGTTTAATAGTTCTCAAAAAAAGGAGATAAATGATGGCATCTACAACTATGGTGCTGATTGGTGGCTTGACTGGTATTTGCCTTAGTCCTGAGTCCCAGTGCTTTGGGAATAGACGAGGCCAGAACGACGCTGATCGGTGTTGGGGCTTGGTTGCGCTGCCCTGTAACTCAAGTTGTACGAGGGCATGAGACCTGGTAGAGAGATCTGGGGAGTTGTCAAGGGTGGAAGGCACTCTAGTGTCTTTTGGTGAGCTGGTGCCTAGTCGATGCTGGCCGGAGCCGGGGCAGGTCGCTTTGCCCTGTGGCCTAGCAGGTGGGGGGTTTCTGGGGTGGGTCGTGGCACTCTGTAACCTAGCAGTTTCTGGGGTGGGTCGTGCCACTCTGTAACCTAGCAGTTAGGGGCATGAAGCTTGGTAGAGATTGGGCATCGGGATATAGGCGTGAGGCAGGTAGGGTTGGGCTGCTGAAAGGCCCTAAGGCAGCTGTTTTTTTTTCATTCTGAATATTCCTTTGATCCGAGCTTTGGGGGATAGAGAATTTTAGTGTTCTTGTGTAGATTACACAATTGTCTTTCTTAGCTGAAGCCGGGTAATGGCCCCGGTATCTCAAGGATTTCTCCATAAATTTCTCAAATTCTCAATATGATATTGAATGGGACGTTGGGCCTGGTTCCCCGCACGTGTTGCTCCCCACGAATAAATTGGAGCATGTTCCCCCCCACCACAAAAAAAAAAAAAAAAAAAAAAAAAGAGGGTAAAGTAAAAGTGGATGTGGCATACGACCATGTGGATTGGTTGTTCCTGGAAAAGTGCCTCGAAAAGCTCAATTTTGGGCCGTGTTTTAGGCGATGGGTAAGGATCCTGCATGAGAACGCGACGACCAGAGTTATGGTAAATGGTAATCTAGCCCCACCTATCGAACTCCAAAGGTCCGTCAGACAAGGAGATCCAATAGCCCCTTACCTTTTTGTCATTGTCATGGAGGCTTTAGCTGCTAATCTGAGAATACACAAAGATATCAAGAGAATCCAAGTATCCTCGATACCGCAGGATGCGATCCCGGTATGTTCTCTCTTTGCTGATGACCTGACCCTCATGGTCGACGCATCAAGGGAGGCAATGACCAGAATCCAGTACATGATGGACCTTTTTTGCAGATTATCTGACATGAAGGTAAACTGGGGAAACAAGACCCAAGGATGGTGGATACACCACCAAGGGGTGAGACGCCCAGAGCAACCCAAGCTCAAATGGCTCCCCCAATAAGCCCCCATCAGGGTGTTGGGGGTCATAATGTCGGTCGAAGGCAAACCATCTACAAATAATGAATGGATCACCAAGTTCCCTTGGAAAAGATGACACAATGGCAGGAGCAACATACATCCCTTTTCGATCGCGCGCTAATAATCAACAATGTTGTTCTGGCCACCCTGTGGTATAAATCAGCCATTTGGGCATTAGACAAGAGTGCCCTCCGTGCAACGTCAGATAGCCGCCTTCCTGTGGCGAGGAAACCACGAGTACCAGGGTGTTATAAGGAGGTTGGCATGACAATTTATCATCCAACCGAAATCGAGAGGAGGGCATCATAGACCCCACAATACAAACCAAGGCATTAGCTCTGCAGTGGCTCAAAAGGCTCCTTTTCAGCCCAAAAACCCCATGGAAGGGGCTGGCCTTGGAACAGATTGCTCGACTGGCACCACAAACAATGGCAGAATGCGACCCTTTGATGTGGCTGGAGAACAGAGGATGGCCCATCCCCAAAAAAAAATCGCAACAAGGCACCCTCTCTCCTGGCTCTCCCAGACAAGCAGCAAGGGAGGACCTGAGGAATGACCCTTTCTGGCCTGCCCTGCCAAGTACATGGAGGAGCCTCCCCCTTCCGGACAAAACCCCACTAGGAAGATGGGAAGAGGTCGCTCGGCAACCCCTGATGGGTGGTGGACTCGAAGGGACAGACCCTCCATTGCGGAGACGCCCCTTGGCGGAGCTGGGTTAAGCGGGGGGTAACTAGGATCAAAGACATATGAGACACAGATAATAAAGAGTGGGTCAACCCGGGGCAGCTCAGAGAGAAACTACGTTACTGCCACAAATTGGAGGGGGCTTTAAAGGCTCTAATAGAAAAGATCCCCCTCGACTGGTGGAGGATTCTTAGGAAAGGCCCTGACCTGCAAGAATCGAACTAGGTGGCAATCAGGGATCGTCCTGGGGAGGTGGGTAAGATCGTGCAACATGATACTAACGGAACTGTGAAGTTGAATCTCTACCAAGTGAAACGGAACAATAAGATTCAAGAGACAGAACCAGAAGAAGCAATAATATATCACAAAGAAGAACTATTCACAAAAAAGAACAATTGGTAGCCTACCTCCCGCAGGTCCCCGTTCACCAACCGGCCTTAGATCCGGTAGAATGGACATGGTCAACACCTACAAGGAAGGGTAGGAAAACCACAAAATCCCTGTACGGCCTAACAGTCAATGCGACCTATACGCTTCTCAAACCGAGATTTAACCTGCGAGATAGGGTGGAGAAGCGTTGGATGAGGCAATTGAATGTAAGCAAGGATGACCTGAAAAAAATGAAATGGTTTAGAATGGCAAAAGAAAAACCTGCAAAATTCGCCTTGTTGCAATGGCAGATAGAGTACCGTTGCCTCCCGACCAACAATTGGCTCATAGACAGAACCCGTCTGGAGCAAATGGGGAAAGCCCTGCCCTGGCGTAGACTGTGCACGGACGCGTTTCCGACCCGGAAAAGGTCCGAGACTATTGAGCACATATTCCTTCAGTGCCCAGGTGCAATTTGGCTATGGAGATGGTGGGACAGAATCTGGGATCAATTAGGAACGCAAACCCCATGGCCATGGGATTGGAAAGCCCTGCTCTGTGAAATATGGACCAATGATGGGTTGGATGATTTTACCGATAATATGTTCAAATTAGGACACAGGGCAGTGCTTTGGGCTCTTTGGCGACGGCGCTGTACGTATGAGATGGAACGAGCAAGGCTAGAAGGTCTGGAATTCATGGACAATATTAAACAACAGATCCAAACAGAAATCACTGCGAAATGGGAAACAGTCAAAGCTCAGACACAGACATTACTCTCAAGAAGTGACATCCAACAAAAAATCCAGAAATTCAGCTCGAGTTGGCTGGGGGGGGATAAAGGGGGAAGGATAGGGAGAGTGGAATGGAAAGGAGGACAGACAACAGGGGAGGGATTATAAAGGGACTACCGGCTACTATTCAATGACTGGACAACGATAGACACAGCTATCCCAATGAGACCCACCCAAGAGTTTCCTGACCTCTTCCCCCCCCCCTCCAACAGCCTAGTAGACTTAGAATGGTATGGGAGGGATGGATGAAAGTAGGGATAGAAAAAACAGGGTTCAGGCTAGCAGCTGTTAGTCTGCAAGTTTCAGCACTCCAGGTATCTCTGGGGTAAGGATGAACCAGCAGGAGAATGATAGTATTCGGTGCCGTTTTCAAGGTGAAGAGGCCTCTCCCTCCCCCCCAAAAAAACATCCTGCTCAGTTAATCCTCTGTACCCCAGGGCAATCAATGCTGGCAGTAATACTCTCCATCATTGATCTGATGTAAATGGGACGCTGGACGGGCTTTAAAAAAAAAAAAAAAAAAAANAAGTTTGCGTCTTTACAGTGGCAAATAATACATAGGTGCCTACCCACTAATGATTGGTTAATAGACCATTCTTCTCTTGAGCAAAAGGGTAAGGCAGTACCATGGTGCATGTCTCTTATACACATCTAAATGTGTATAAAAAACAAGAAATACTCTCCATCATTGATCTGATGTAAATGGGACGCTGGACGGGCTTTAAAAAAAAAAAAAAAAAAAAAAAAGTGGATGTGGCAGGAGGTAATGTGGAGGAGATGGTCCAGAGTCTGGACCTGCACATGGTCGTAACTGAAGCAACAAATCGGGTGAAACGAAGGTCTCATAGAGACCGGGCCACAATTGAAGACCAGGGTCAGGAGTACGTTACAATAGAAAAACTTCACTCTAAGTCGGGCGCACCCAGCAGGAAGGGACATATTCTGATTTGTGTCTATATGTTTTGCAGAATTTAGAGACAACCGCATAAGGGGGCCCCACCATTTTAGGACCTGTAATGGCTGTGGCATCCCATTAATTAAAGGACTGGTTCTACACTTGTCCGACACTCGTTTTCACATTGGAGATCATTAAATTCTGATCAGATGACTTTTTTTCAAATTTCCTATGATTATGGATGCATGTGAATACAGAACAATGAAGTTCTGCCCCCCAAAAGAAGGAATTTCCACCAGCAGGTGTTGCTCCTCATCAGTAGGTGGCAACCTCTGTACAGCACCGGCATATCTAAGGAGGGCGTACTCACACGAGGACTTTTGGACTGAGCTGTGGACGTAATTGCCGTCAGATACGCCCAGGCCTGCCCGTAACTGCCGTCTGAAACATTTAGGAAAGTGCCATAGTGAGTATGCCCTAATACGACATAGCGATGGTGGGACAGGATCTGGCAGAAGACTGTCCCCGGGGCAGGCTGACTGCGGGATTGGCGGGCATTGCTGGCCAGTCACTGCCCACAGCTACAAGGGGAGCGCTTTACTGAAAATATGTTCCACCTGGGCAGGCGATCCATCCTCGGGGGACTCTGGTGGCAGAGTTGTATTTATGTCATAGAAGGGGTGAGGGTTGAGCGGGAAGAAATCACGGAACATATCAAGCAGTTCATCCAATCAGAAATTAGTAAATTACCAATCAACGGAAGTCAGCTAAGGAAAAACTCAGCTTGAACACACAAAGAGGGACATAAGAACCATTAATTCCCGGTTCTGCAAAGACTGTTTATGGGGGGACCATGGGGGCTGGATGGCAGAGGTCGCCTGGTCAGGAGATGCAGCACAGCAAGGGCAACAACAGCAGGAGGGCCAGGAAGAGCAGCCCGTCAGGGATTACCAACTGTACTTTCATGATTGGATGACAATCTACCCCAGAGAGCCGCTGAGACTGGAAGCAGAGTTCAAGACTTATTCCTGTCCATTGTTGAAGTTCCGCAGGAGACTGACTAAGGAGCTTAGAGAAGGCGGGTGGCGGTGGGTCTCCCCTGTGCCCCCCACCCGGTGGAGATCGCCACTCCCTGTTTTGGTAAGCCGAAGCCGGGTAATGACCTAGCTGAAGTCGGGGAACAGCAGCGGCACCGTACATATCTCATGTATTTCAGATATCTTCTTTGTATGCGACGCTGGACCTGGTTTTCAGCAGGTGCTGGTGCCCACCAATAGACAGGAGCCATCTGGCATGGGTGCTACCAGAGGATGCTCGTATCATCCCCAGAAGCACCACTGACAGATGGTAAAAAAAAAGAAAAGAAAGAAAAAGAGCATGCCTGATACCAGGCATAAGGCTGCATACAAATACACAATTTCAAGCAAAGAAAAACAGCAAACGGCTGCTGTAGAAGGGGCACAGAAGAAAAGGGACAGAAGAAAAGTTGGGGCGAATCCCACTTCTTTCCTTCTTCGTAAGAACGTAAAAGTTCCACTTTCAGCGGGCCCGCCCCAATTTCATCGTGAAAGAAAAATGGGATCCAACATGTCCTGGCTTTTCGGGACTTTTTCGAAGGACGCGGCGGGTTGTTGCGGGTGGCTTCTTGGCGCATTTTTTTTTTGTCCGGGCGGACAGCCCGTGGTGACCTGGAGGCGGCCGTGGTGACCTGGACGGGCCCGAGGTGGTGTGTGGCAATGGCAGTATTCTGTCGCCCGATGTGCCGACTATCGCCCTTGTTGTGGGACCAGGGCCCAGAAGGACACCGAGGTTGGGCCTTGCGTTGCCTCCGCTGTTGCAGCACACCCTCCTCCCTGCCGACCCTCTCAACTTTTGGCAGCGCCAAGCAGCTACTGCCATTTCCGCCACCATGCCTTTCCCATCTTCCAGCGAGCAGCGCCCCCGGTGACTGTGCCGGACTCCGCCATGACTTTGCCATGGGCGCCGCGTGGCTGTGGTCGACTTCACAATACCTTGCCTGCCCTTGGTGCTCACCATCCTCCCTAACGGATCTTCCCTGTTTTTGCAGTGGCTACCATTGCCACCGCGACGCCCTTCCCATCTTCTAGTGAGGAGCGAGTGGCACAGACGGTGCTGGCCTTCGCCATAACTTCGCCGTCGGTGCCAAGTGACTGTGCTCGACTTCACTGTGACTCGGGCGGGCCGCAGTACCGCGAGTGGGACAGCCACCGGTTCCCTGTGGGGGACACAACCGGGCTGAACGTCGCACACACCCGCTGGTGGACGGACATTCCAGGAGAACCGCCTGGACCAAGGGAAAAAAAAATAAAAAAAAATACACGGCCTTCTTTTTCAGTGCAGAGTACGGGGTTGGCCTCTTCCGAATTTTGGAAGAACTACTGCCGCTGCAATCGCGCTTGCGGTGACACGTAAGGGAGCGTTTTCACTTCCGCGATAAAGCAGGACCGCCTCCGACTTCAGTGTAAAGAAGTGGGATCCTGCAGTTTCCCTAAAAGTGGCCTCTTAAAAGAAGTGGGATCTGCCTCTTAGAAACCCCACAAATGGGTGACCTTCGCTGATGGTTTTTTTGGGGGGGGATAACAACAACAAACCTGCTGACCCAACCACAACTAACATACCCCTGCCACGGCAACGACACCCCCCAGGGCCATCACCACTGGGTCTCTCCCAAAACCATCTCCCCTCAGCAGAGACCTGGCCCTGCTTCTACCTCCAAGGTGATCGTGTAGTCATATGGGCCTCGCCACACCAGTCACCAAATGTGAAAAAGACAAAAAGCATGGCGGGTCTATCTTTCCACCTTCTCGTTACAGACTCACCCGTCATTTCACACATTTGGCCACACATGTGGTGAGTGGTGCCACGATGCTCTATAGTGAAAAAAGACTTGACTTGATCTTCATCTTATGCGGAATGACGAATGCCTACTGCGCCACTGGATTGGAAAGATCTGACCGGCAGACTGCAGTTGTGAAAACCCATAGTGGAAAAACAAAGTAAACATGAAATGGATGAAACAAAAAGGGAAGAGAAAGTCCTTGGTAGCTGTCATGATGGGGGTCCCTAAGGGCGAGATTCCACAGGCGGGCGGCAACTTCCCGAAAGGCGGTTAGGAAGATTTTCCATACCCCACACAGAACCGTGGCCCGCCTCGAAAGAACCCTCCGAAACCCAAAAAAAAAAGGGCTCTGTTTTGACTTTGTTTGCGACAAACCTGATTGGTTTCGGGGCATTGTAAAGTGGTGGGCAACTGGTGGGCGTAGGGGGAAGGGCTGGAAACTCTCGGAAACTCGAGCCAACTTCCATCCGCACAGCAAAGTGCCTGGGAAGCCCATATCAAACTTTTTGATCCAGCCGCTGCATTTCCTCTTCAGGAAATGAGGGGATGCGTTTTCCTCAAACAGAAAGCGCTTCCTTCTGATTCCTCTGGAAACTTAGGCCTGGACCCCACAGGGAAAAATCATGGAAAAACCGGTGTGGAAAAACTTTTCTCGGACTCCACTGGACAAATCAGGCCCTCTGGAAAGCCAATTTTATGAGGGCGGGGAGGTTTTCTGGGACCCCACCGCCTGGAAAATGGTAGCTGGAAATCCGAGATTTTGCCTTTTCACATTGGTTTCTGGTCGGAAAAGTGCCACGGGAGGAGACTCTGCCTGAATTGTGTGCCCTTCCCAGAGTTGGGGGGGGGGGCATGTCCTTCATTGGAAACTCGTCGCCTACGAGCAGACAATCGAAACAGGGACAGAACCCCTTCGAACGGACATCAGCGACCGCCATCCAGTCCATCTCCAGTTTCAAGCCTTTCCAAGCTCGTGGAAACTGGCTTTTCCAGCCTCTCCGGTGGGGTCCCGTTGTTCCGCAGGCAAACTCTTCCCGACACCCTTCCACGGAAACCCGAAAATCATCACTTTTCCAACACTTTTCCTGTGGGGTCCAGGCCTTAGTCGTTGTGGGATCCCGTTGTTGGAAACTCGAGCTTTTCCAATGGGAAATGAGCGGAGGAAATGGCCCTGGCAGTTTCCATTCTGCTTTCGTGTGGAATCTCGCATTTAGGGACGGACGCCACAGGCTCCTGTTCCACCAGGATACCTTGCGGGATCCCATGGAGGCCGCCAGCGGGTAGGACAGATGTGAATCTGACAAGCACAAACAGTGCAGTTTTTTTTTTTTTTTTTTTTTTTTTTTTTGAAAACAAAGACCCCCCTCTATATTCTGGGGGGGCAGGGGCAGTCGGGTTGCTTATCCCCAGCAAGCACGAAGGACAATGCACAGATGCCACAGAATATGGTCACAGCTCTTTCCGAGGTCACCAACCGGTAGCGGTATCCGAAGTACCCAATCCTACTATTGGGGCCCTCAAGAGATGAGCCTATGGCAGGGTTTTCACACTGCCACAAACTGCAGCGCTTGGGCAAGATTTCACGGTGCCCTTTCGTGTAGCTGAAGCTGGGAGTAGAGGGAGTAGCAAATGGCAAAAAAGAAAAAAACACATGAAAAAAAGAAAACTGCTCTTGCATCACATTCATTTTCCCTATCAATGTCCTTTTTTTTTTTTTTTTTTTTTTCAATTTGTCACTTTTTTTAATTCGTCAGTTTAACTCAGACTTCGTAGCCAGTTTTGGGTTATTCTTTATTATTTTTTTTTTTTTTTTTTTTTTTTTTTAAAGTCTCGAGCTCTGATTACCTTAAGGGGAAAGCACTTCCCTTCTAGTGGCAGCTATGTGCAGTGGCAGTTGGATCTTTTTTTTTTTCTTTTCAGTTGGATCTCCTGTGCAGCCTGGACAACTGTAAGAATGGGAAACTTCAAAAAAAAAAAGAAAAAAAAGAAATGGGAAATACCCACACAGCGTGGCCAAAAGTTTCCTGGCGGCTGTGGGGTGGGATCCAGCCATAAAACTCTGACCTCTGAATTGCTAATCAATGCGAGTGTGTTAAAAAAACAACAACAGAACGAGAGTATGACAGACGGGAGAAGGAAGTGGAGGAAACAGAAATGTGAAAATGATCATTCCAGACCCGTTCCCGCTGTACTCAATGGTGATCGTGGAACCACAATTGTTCGGGGGAACATAAGACGACTCAGAGGAAATCCTCAGAAGCACCCAGGAACACTCCTTTCAAATCAGCGACCCAGGGACGGGCTGAAGAGGCTGTGGAACGCCTGACCGGTGCCGCAGGGCCCAATCAGATCAGTGTCGTATCAAGTGGGGCGCCGGGGCTGGTTCCCAGCATGTTTGCTGAGCGCTATTTGATGTCTGTTTCAGTTCTCAGCCGAAGCGGGCCCCACATTGTACATAATATCCTTCAAACGGGACGCTGGGCCCGGTTCCCAGCACGCGCTCCCCACGGATAGATCGGAGCAACTCCTTTCAAAGGAAAAAAAAGAAAAAGAAAAGCAATAACTGTGCGGGTGACTGCTGCACAGTTCCGAATTCGCAGGCAGGAATAACAGTAACAGGGCACTGCGGTTCTGGGCCGAGGGAGGGCAGTTAGAAACGCGCAAAACAAAAAACAGAAGTTACAGAACTGTTACAGCTTTGTGCACTTCTTCTAGCCGTTGGAAGTTCGGAAGTGGCAAAATCAGGAGCATGGTCCCACTTATCCCTCGTACCCGAATGCATCAAAATGACACAAGGGCTAGGGAAAGACTGGACAGATTTTGGGCTAACTTATTGAGGACCTGGCGAGAGATGCCCTTGCCGGATAAGGCCAAACCTGAAAGACTTGAAGAAGTCTTACGACAACCCCTTTTTGGTAACAGATGGATTACTGACCATAATGGTAGAGTCTTTATAAGCTCAGAATCACCTTGGTCAAATTGGGTCAAGAATGGAGTAGTAAGAATAAAGGATTTGTGGGACCCAATAAATAAAACCTGGAAGACTGTGGAAGAACTTAGAAAAAGGATTAAATATGCACACAATCTAATGCATAATTTGGAAGAAATTACGTCATCCATTCCTTTGGCTTGGACAGTGTTGCTTAAAAAAGGCCCGGTGTTCCGAACAACAGACTGAGTGTGTTTAAATCGTCAGGATGGAGCCAAGGCAATAGGACAAATCATGGATATACACGAAGAAGGTGCCCTGGTAAATATTTTTAAGATTCAGAAGGACAACAAAATTTCAAAAGAAAAACTAGACATGGTCATCTTCTCAGGCTTTGAGGAAATGTTTAGGATAAGAGCTATATACTGTACGAAAAAAAAAAGGTGGCAAATTTTTCTACCTCAGTGTCCCATACCGGACCTTCCCTTAGATCCAGCTGAATGGGTATGGCAGCTAAACAAGAGAAACAAACCCTTAAAACTTCAATCCTTGAGTGTAAAGGCCTCTTATAGGCTACTTCAACCTAAAATAGAGGTGTCCGAAATAATACAGGATCGATGGTATAAACACCTAAACATAAACAGGGATCTAATCAAACCAGTGAAATGGTACAAAGACCTGAAGGAGAGGCCAACTAAGTTTGCGTCTTTACAGTGGCAAATAATACATAGGTGCCTACCCACTAATGATTGGTTAATAGACCATTCTTCTCTTTAGCAAAAGGGTAAGGCAGTACCATGGTGCATATCTTGTGTTCAAGCCTTTCCAAGTAGGAAAATCAGAGAAACAATTGAGCATATCTTCCTACAATGCCCAGACACTGTATTACTTTGGAGATTATGAGACTATGTATGGAAAAGAATAACAGGCCTGAATTGGCCATGGCTTGCAATTTTGTTGAATAGAAATAAGATCACCACTGGAAACTTGAAAGCTAGGCCGAAGGATAATTTGATTATTAACACAAATATTTTTATGACTTAAAAAACACACTGCGCGTGAAATCAATGAAAGTGGGAAGCTGAAAGATCACTGTGGAAAAAGAAAGGCAGTGATCTTCAAAAGTTGCTTCGTTTGTAGTCTCTGAGGCTCCTCTTCGATCAAATTATGGCGAGCCTGCTGATTGACCAATGAATTTGGAACTTCCAACTCATTTGGTCGGATACTCGGCGGAGTTCCCAGCATATATCCAGCTTCGCGCCACTTGGGATACACTCATTTCTCCCATTGAACGTACGTAATTTTGATTCATAGATTGCAATTGATTAGCATTCAAACTATTTATCATTCCATCACACCATTTTGATGCTCCAGCAGCTGGGTGTTGAGGTCCGAAATTGAAAGTCAAATTTTTTATTTGTTTGGTTTTAGCCATATATATATCTCTTTTTTAATTTAAGACGGAGCCTACGACCGGACTTGAACCGGAGGCCTTTCCCTTACCAAGGGAATGCTCTACCACCTGAGCTACGTGGGCTCACGGGGAAATTGGAGACGATCGGACTTGAACCGATAAACTATGTACCAGACAGCCGCCCCTCGAAAATCTCGGCGTATCTGTTTCATACAAGTATGTTGCGGGCTATTCTTCTTGGTCACTGGAATCCTGTTATGATCGAACTATCGCAATTTCAACAGAACTTATTCCATTTAAGCAGGAAAGCGGTGCTATGGGCATTATGGCATAAAAGATGTATAAGAGCCATTGAAGGAGTTATAGTTGGAAAACAGGAAGCGGTGGATACAATTCAACAATTTATTCAATCTGAAATAAGATTTCAATGGGAAAAAACGAAAGTCAAAATGATTGAATATAAACAAAAGAAGGATATCACACAAAGAATCACAAAATTTAGTTTGGAATGGTTAGGGGATGCATTAGGGGAGAAACTGGGGAAGGTGGAGTGGCCAGGAGGAGAAGAGGATCAGGTGACCTTTAAGCGAGATTACCAGATTACTTTCTACAACTGGTTTGATATCCAGCCAAGAGCTTCTTTGAGATCACCTGAGTGTTTTTCTGACCCTTTTCCTCCCTCTGCTCTGGCTCTAGTGGATCTGGGATGGTTTGGGGGGGAAGAGGGAGGATAGGCGATTTTATTAGAAAGGTGGGACTTTATGGAGATAGATGCTAGGTTAATCTTTTTTCTTCTGGCGGTCATTTTGTGAGTTCCATGAATAGTACAACACCATTCTAGGATATGAAGATTTTGGATTGATATTATGTTCAATCAAAGTTATATGTAAGGGACGCTGGACCCATTTTCCAGCAGGTGTTGCTCCCCACCAATAGATCGGAGCTTTTTTCTTTTTTTAAAAAAAAAAAAA
>BFEA01000861.1:102096-115686 GCA_003427395.1 Chara braunii | reverse complement strand
CTCTCTCTCTCTCTCTCTCTCTCTCTCTCTCTCTCTCTCTCTCTCTCTCTCTCTCTCTCTCTCTCTCTCTCCCCGATTATATACAATGTCGAATACAAAGAACATAATGAATGGAAGGAACAAGGACGAAACGAACAAAAGCCCCGAAAAGAAAATCATGTGCGACAGTGCCACGTGGGTCGCTGCGGTGCACCCCACACTCCTGTGTGTGTGTGTGTGTGTGTGTGTGTGTGTGTGTGTGTGTGTGTGTGTGTGTGTGTGTGTGTGTGTGTGTGTAAACGACATAAAGGGAAATGACGCATGACAACACCACATGGCGTGAAGATAAATGGCAAGAGTGAAGATACTGAGTAAGTGGGACCTTGGTGATGTGATTCATTACCTATCATGACGCTATCAAAGGCTCTCTACGCCCCCAACTTCAAAATGCCATCGAGGATTCAAGGTTTTTGCAAAGACCACAATAGCTACGAGTTAAAGGACTTGGGTCAGCAAGGGTTGAGGGTTTAGCAAAGGGGTACACCCAAAAAGTCCAAATCACTAGTTCTGGCGACTAAGAGAATTTCTGACCGCTAAGAAGCTGAGAGGAACAGACTAAAGTGGCCTGAATTTAAAGCCCCTAGTACCAAGACAGCATGGAAGCCAGGCTAGTTACTCAGGACAATAGACAAGAAGAACAGGCTAACTCAGGCAGGCGTGAGGGATGGTACATCCTTCCTTCAGGAAGTAATCAATGTCGTCCCTCGGACGTTCCCACTATAAGCAGCATGGGTGAGTACCTATTGTCATCCTTACTGACTTGCCGGTGGAATAGGAGCCGGACTGATGCTCCCCAGAATGGAAATGGAGCCAGAACCGTAAGGTTCTAATTTTTTTTTGGGGGGGGGGGGGAAAAACGAATCTTACAATTCTATGAAATTAGTATGAATTGCAAGGAATATGAGCGAGAACAATAGACAGAAATCCAAGTTGCAAAATCACGAAGTGGTCCAGATAGTCATGTACCAAGCAGAGAGCATAAATGCGACGAGATACCATCCAATTAAGAGGAATACAATGAACTCGTGTGCCAATGTCAACGCTCTCTGGCCACACCAACACAGTATCCAATGTCGCTCCTACAGTCTGGCGCCCAGCGCCCAGCCTACACTACCCAGCCTACCTACAGCTATCTACGTTCATGCAACTTGATCACATCGACGTTGAAGACCAATGTATGTGATGTCATCACCAATGCAGACCATCAGCATGCACCAGGTACGTTCTCTCTCCTTTCGTCATCACCCCTTGACTCCCTCTGTATGCTCCTCCTACCCGGAGATCACCATCGCTGTCACCTGCCACCGCAAGCGCAGCCCGGCTATGGCCTCCGTGCGCCCACTGCCACTGCAGTGCCCTGCGCCCGCATGCGCCCTGGCCTGACTGCTTAACGCAGCTTCGCCTGGCGTAGCAGCAGCGTGGCCACATTGCCTGCTCAGGCCAGAATGTCTGGGCCTGGGCAGGGCACTTTCCTTTATGGAAAGTGTGGCCCCTGTCTTCGGCTGCGTGGGCCTGGCTGGACAAGTTTCCAGTACCTTCCAGTTGGGTCCCAGTGTCTGCGCCCAGGCGCACTTTTGCTGTTATGGGCCTGGGCCCTTTACAGCTGGGCGCATCCAGGCAACCGTCCAGGCTCCAAGTGTTCGCCGCATTCTCATTGGCTCGTCGGGTTGTGTGACGGCAATGTTGCTTTCTCATTGGTCCGCGGCCACTGCGTGATGTATCGGTCTCCCATTGCGTGTGCCCAGGGCGCAACCAATCGGGGCTCTGGGCTCAACTGTGCAGTGCAGCTGTTGCTTCTGAGAGGAGCCAGGAAAGGCTCACGTTGCTTTGTAACCAACTGGCGTGCTGCAATTGTCTGATACCCCACATATGGAAAAATGTCAAAAAGAGGCTTCACGTGGATATTCAGGCCCGCCTTCACCTAAGGCGGACACAAGACTTGCTGGGGGCCACAGCCCAGAACACTTGTATGTCTGATACGGGGCCCGCGAGGGCTCAGTCCTCGCAGAATAGTATATAATACATATGAATTTAAAAATACTGTGAATCTGTCCATCAAAGCTCTGACTGACCTTCATTTTGAGAGGATTTTTGACTGATCACACCACTGACGCCAGCACAGCAGGGTTTCAGCCTTTCCTTTTGTGGGGGGGGGGGGGGGGAGGGGCACGTAGTAGGGGGAGAGAGAGGGGAGGACGTGTAGGCCAGATGAAAGAAGAAGGCCAAGAAGGAATGATAAAGTGGACGGCAAAGCACCATACCCAGTGTGCAAAAGACTCGGTTGGGAAATGCCGTCCGCCCTGTGCGGCATATTCTGTGCAGCGGGAGGGTTCTGGTACTCGCAGCCGAAAAGAAGTCTGAATGTCCATGACCACAAACCAGCTCCCAAGAATGCACCCTGTGCATTGACAAAGCAACCATAGAGAGAAAAGCAAAGTCAGCACTTCTCTTACTATTTGGCATGGTCTATTGGGCTACAATAATACTTACTGTCGTTTGTCTGTGTCCAAACCCACACTGAAAAACACTGGTGTTGCTGACTTTTTATGGTGTAATCCGGCTATCGATCGAATGCCAAGGGCACAGCCACAGCATTTGGTTGTAGCGCTTCCTGACTACTTTGTTCGACATTCTCCTGCTAGCTCTACCGCCAAAAATGAACTCTGTGGTATGTTTGAGTGAAGTGCTCGAGGTGTTGAAAATGAGGGGAAAAAAGGAGAAAATAAAGAAATGGTCCGGTGAGTCGCGGTGACTCTTTTTTTTATTTTTATGGGGAGTGCGAGGATTTTGTCCCTCAGCAGTGATCTGAAAGGCCCTGCCCGCCCTGAGCAAAGGCGGGCCTACAAATATGTGTCAATGCCTTCTTATCGAGCCTGTTGGACGAGGGTTTACCCCTCCGCATAAGGCCCTGCAGCTGGCGCGTGCCCGCCCTAAGTGAAGGCGGGCCCTCCTGAATCTCAACGTGCCCTGTACTTGTCAATTTTTGCATATCTTGGTGGGCGCCAGACAGTTACCACGCAGCAGTTGGTTACTTGTGCACTGCTCACGAGCATCAGAATCTTCCGCGAGCCTTCCAGGCTCTTCTGTTCTTGACGAGCTGGCCTCTCGGCCTATCAGGAAGCAGGTAACACCTCACTGGGCGCTGGGTGGTTGGACGCACCTAACTGCTGCGGGCCCAGGCCACTATCTGAGTGCGCCTGGGCGCAGACACTTTGGCCCAATGTGAAGCTACTGGGTACACGGGCCTCCCAGTCGAGCAGCCAACAAGCCAGGCCGCTTTCCATATAGGAAAGGGGCAGGCCACGAGTGAAACATTCGGCCACTAGGCAGTGCATGCGGCAGCGCTGCTTGAGTGTGCGCTCGTGGGCTGTGCGCTGTGCGCTAGCGCTAGGTGCCAGGCAGTGCATACAGGCGCTGGAAGAAGGCAGTGCGCTGCTGAGGGCAGCGCCATAGCCAGCCCTACATAGCCAGGGCTTGGCTTGGATAGCCAGTGGAGGTGGTGGTGGTCGTTGTGTATGAGGAGGAAGACGCGGGTAGACAAGACAAGGGAGAGAGAGAGAGAGAGAGAGAGAGAAATGAGGATGATGATGTGAGGGCACGTACCTGGTCTTCGCGATGGTCTACAGGGTCAACATCTTCATGTACTGCAGTTGTTGCTGCTGACGTCAACAGGATGCGTTGTCAATTCGTAGGCTGGTAGCAGCTGTGTGATCGTAATCCGGGGGCTGAGCGCCAAGTAGGAGGAAGGGCTCTGGATACATATGTTGGTGGTGGCGAGAGTATGCTCTCCTTGACATTCGGATTCGGTGCTTTGGTTCTCCGTTGGTGTAATATCAGTGCCAACCTGCTGGGACTAATACAGGCATGCTTTGCCGCTTGTCTTTTGGTCTGCTTGCTGCGCCGTAGAGGGAACGTGGACTGACCAGTCCTATGCGAGACGTCTGCCAGACCGTCTATAAATTATTTCTGGCGGGATCTGATCTGAATACTGGCTGCGATCGCTGTCCTGTCTGTGACGTTAAATAATTCCTGAGGACCTTGGGGGCTGTCCTTAAACTGCCTCTTGACCAGCCAGATCAATCGGATGGAAGGCTCGTTGCACGCGAAGATAAATAACGGGCAGAACTGGTCATAAGCGATTTCTTGGGCACAGAGGTGGGCTGATTGCATACCTTCAGACACGCCGCTGAACCAGAGCTTCAGGACGTTGACATCAAGTGACTACTCAAGAGGGATACAGGGGGAGGGAATATTCCAGTAATTGCTTGATTGTTCAATCGTGTGATATTTCCATTCAGCATGCATCTCAGCAAATGATTTTATTTTATTTCTGACTAGTTAGCTGCGACGGACTGCTAACAGCTAACAAACTGTTGCAGATAGAGTAGTTGTTTATTCTTGCTGCAAGCATCTGTTTCAGACTAATCAAACATAGAAGTAGAATTGTTTGCAGCCTAGCCTTGCAGGGGTCTGAAACTATCTGCTGTTACCGCTTGACGGCTTCTGATAAATCTGGACTGTATATTTAATTTTATTTATTAAGCGGTTGGGTGCCATGCTGCGGTAGGTTCCAGCGAGGACACTAGTTCAGATCGCATTCCAGGTGTAGCTCTGAGCTGAAGATGACAGTGAGGTTGAGACACTAAACTAGGATGAGGGGAGGATTACCCATGGATAGGCACTTTGTCGACCGACCACTTGCTTGGTGTTAAACCACCAGTACCTTTCCCTGCTAAAGTTTTTGGACGTCTTGAATTCATGGAAGCCGCTGGTAGGTCTGGTGGAGGCTGGGTCCAACCTCACCTATGCCTCGGTGGTCGTTCGTTTTGAAAACGGAAAGGACCGACCAGAGAAGCAACAAAAGAAAAAAAAAAGAAGTAAAAGAAGAGAAATGAAAAATAATGCAGAATCTTGGAGAATCCAGTTACAGGCTCAGGGAAACACGGGAGGTATACCTTTCTCGGCCTTTTTGGCTAAGATCAAGTGTAGTATCTGTTCTGATCAGTATAATATCTGATCTGTGGTCCATCGGGCCGCAACGATATTAAATCAATTTCTGCCGGGCCTCGGAGGGGTCAAAACGGTAAGCTTGCTTGCTCGACCTTTCCAGCGTTGCCTCTGTGTTGCACTGCGGCAGAGTGTGGCGCAGCCCTCCCCTTCAAGGGAAAAAAAAAAAAGAAACACGGGAGGTACAAAATCTTGAAAAAAAAAAGAAAAGAAAGGCTCTTACTCTCTGGACGTGAAAGCAGATAGATACAGAACCTGTGAGTAACGATGAGAGAGCCCCATTGGTTGCAAGTATCAGCTTTCCGTGGAAAGCGCCTGCTTCGTTGGCAGGGTACTTGGACTAAATCTAAAAAACAAAGAACAAAAAAAATGTAAGAGGCTACTGGCCATGATTGTGGGCAGATGCATCTCGAATTAGGTCGTGTGTGAGCACAAGGGCCTGGCTCCACTACAATAGAAATGTGCAAAACGAGAGTGAATCTTCCTCTAGAACATAGAAAGATACACCCCTTGTTTTTCGTCTTTTGAACATTTCGATAGAAGTGGAGCGAGCCTCCAACTCCCTCGTGGCCTCCATCTCCCTAGCTCCTTTCTTTTTTTTTGTTTTTTTTGCTGAGCACTCTACTGACAATGAGGCCGCTATTCAGGCCTTCTACGGCTCCTCTCCCAGTAGCAAAGTGCCCAATGGGGAAAAAGGAAAACCACAGGAATAAAAAAAAAAAAAAGGGGGGGGGGAAACAAACGGAAAAAAAAAACAGCACAGAAGTACTGGTCGCCCGTGCTGAGGGACCGGTAGCTCCCCATATCACGCCGACTTACCAGCTGTATTCCCATGAGACAAAGAGGTTCGTCGCATGGAAAAAAAAAAAAGCTGCGGCAGAGTGCTCCAGAAGGTACTGGTGGTTTAAGACCAGGCGAGGAAAGGAGACAACGGAGAGCAGCTGAGGAGAGTAGGGTCCTGCAAAAGGTACAGGTGGCAGCAGCCAGCGCAGTGATGGCACTAGCAGCTGTGGCAGCAGCGCATGTTAGAGCCAAGGTCAAGGCAGCGAAGGCTACCGTTTCTGCAATGTCCCAGGTCTCTTCCCAGGCCTCTTTGATAGGTGTTAGGGTCTCGTTAGACACTCCTAAAAATGCCTGTTTTTAGGATTGCATCGTCGTTGCACGCAATCCTAAATCCGATTTCGAGATCAAAAATGTGAAAACGGCGTTAGGACGAATCCTAAAGAATTTAGGATTCCCCAGGCAAATTCGTCCTAAATTTTTCAGTAGCCCCCGACCTACTGAAATTTTTTGGATTCCCGCGTTTGACGAAGTTGTGGCGACGTGCGCATGGCACCGTTATCTTGGACTCCTGGTGCACCCTATTGGCTGAAACCCTGAAGCAAGACTTTTTTTCTTTTATTTTTTTCTTTTTAATTACGACTTTCTTTTAGGACTGGTCCTAAGCGATGGTCTTTTAGGAATGCGTGTAACCACAATGCATGAAATCCTAAAAAACCTTCAGGACTGTCCTAAAAATTTTAGAATTCTTTTAGGAGTGTCTAACGAGACCCTTAGCCAGGGTATTTCGAGGCCTTTCACTAGTCAGTCTGTTGACCTGCATGACTGCCAGCAACAACCCTTGGCAGTGGAGGACGTTGAGATTAGAGAAACGGATGCCCTTTACACAAAGTTACAGCGTCAGATACAGGAGGTAGAGGATAGACGAGATAGAACCAGAAAAAGAAGAAAGCCTAGACTAGAGGTGAGGGAGGCAGAACTAAACAGGGTAGAAGCTGTGAATGTGGAAACACCTAATATGCTGGAACTTCGGTGCAGTCAGTGTAACCGAAGTACGGGCCGTTTAGTAGGGGATGCTGGCCACATTGACAGCCGGTCAGAATCAGATTCTGGCTGCGCAGAGAGGCCCCAAGCCTGCGGCGAGGCCTGCGCAGCTTGTTGTAGTTCTTCCAGCAATGGCCGGTGCGTTCGTGTCACTGCTGCCTATGAGAGGTCTCTTTGTACCTCAGAGCGACACATTTCCAGCAGGGTGGTTCCACAGTAGGTAGTGTGTGGCAGACTCCAGGAACTGCTTCATCTGTCCCCATATCAACGGCTGCAACTACAGTGCGGCAGCTGGGCCAGCTGCTTGTGCAGCAGGTTAGGCGGCCGGTTCAGTCACCGGTGCAGCAGGCACAAGTAGTTGGTCCACAACCACGACATACATGCGTCTAGAGAAGGGAGAAAATGTTGCTGCAGCAAGGTAGTTGGATGGATGGGTAGGCACAGGGCGATGGACACAACCGCGGTCTTGACTCTTGGGCTAGAGCCAAGTGTTTTGATCAGTTTCTGTTGTCCGGGGAAGAGATGTGGCAAGAACGCCGTAAGGCACAACTTGATACTCAGAAGTTCACCAACATTGAGGGGAAACTAGTTGTGCTCCCGGGGTCGCTGTGCAATAACCCTGTTCGCTTTACTACTCACATCAGATGCTTACCTACTGAAGTAGGAAGCGAGTCCAACCAGGCTACAAACGATTCTTCTTCTTACCTACTGAAGTAGGAAGCGAGTCCAACCAGGCTACAAANTAGGAAGCGAGTCCAACCAGGCTACAAACGATTCTTCTTCTTACCTACTGAAGTAGGAAGCGAGTCCAACCAGGCTACAAACGATTCTTCTTCTTCAAAATAGGTAAGGCTTCGAGGCCAAGCTAAGTAATGCGAGTGAGGGCTTGGATGATAGGAGGAAGAAGAAGCCACCCCGAGATCGACGGTAGGTCGATCTGGGGGTATAAACAGAGCGAGTAGGCGGCCATGAAACCTGAGGGAGGAGTGTTGGCCGTTTTTAGTTAGGCTGAGGCGCAGGGAGGCATCCAGTCTAGGAGTCAAGGGGAAGACCCTACTCTGTCCATGTGGACAAATGAGGGTCTTGGATGTGCAGATAGACCGGCTTGTAAGGGGCACCTGCAAATTGTATGGCATGAATGGTCATACCAAGGGGGTCCAGTCCACTTGGTCACCATGGGGATGCAACCTGAACAGAGGTAAGGCACCCTCAACCTAGGGAAGCACTGCGAGCACTTCCTTGGGAAGCACATCCAGCCTGTAGAGGTATTAGCTGCTTCTGCTCTTGTTGAGGTGGTGAAATCCCTTACCATCTCAAAAGGCGACCAAAGTTATTGACTCCTTAGTCACCCCGCAGGCACATCTGGACCACATGAAGCTCTGTTCATGGGATGTGTCTGAGTCCTTAGAGGAGCTAGATGATGAGATCCTAAGAATCAGGTAGATGTCAGCGTAGGTGGCCATGTGGCTCTCGCAGACGTCGACACTGCCTAAGACTACACGAGTTGCATTTGTGTGATAAGACTGCACATTGGGACCGTGCGCAACGGCTAAGGCGATTTGTAGCCTATACAGATAGCATTAGTGTGTTGGGGCTACATAACAGATGTAGTAGGTGCTTCCTTCTATGGGGGAAGGCAGTTGAAGACAATAAGTCTACCAACAGGGTAGCGACAAACTTTCTGTTATGTACGAGGTTGCAATGTTCCTAATTGGACGGGGGCAATCACAATGGGAAAGGTAGTTGGTCTTTAAACCTTGGAGGGGCAGGCCCTCCAAACCTCTTTAGAGTAAGAAAATAAGTGTTACTAAGTGTCCAAACCTTCTTAGGAGCCGTGAAGAGTTGTAAGCAATGAGGTTGCCCAAGAGGTAAAGACCATTCCGTCTACTATGGGATAGACCTATAAGATACCGCTTATGATGTTGGACATCGACTGACAAAGTTAGGGAAAAAGGGTTGGATAGAGCCACGTGCGTCTTCCTATAAATCTTTGAGTGTATTACTTGATAAGAGAAAGAAACGGGGACGTAGAGACTGAGGATCTCAAAATAAGAGAATATAAAAAAAATAATAACATGATTTTATTGGAGTATCCTATAATAAATGAATGAGACTAACTTATTTTTAGAAAGACAACCTGACATAGCAGCATACGTCAGGAACCGCGGATTTTCAATGAACCTACTCCATGGGTTTCCAAAGTCCGCTACGTAAGTTAAAGTCCTTCTGTGTTTAATCTGATCCACGCATCAAATATATTTGAAACCAGAGAGATGACAAAAGTAGGATGTTTGCCTTGAGGATTCGTTCTCAAAGTATCTTAGGAGAGTTGCCATCTCTCAGGCCGCCAGGACTTAGTCATTTATGGACAAATCGCAGCAGCGCGTCGTTGGACTGCAGAAAAACCATTAGTATTACAAATGATATCTTCTCCAGCGAAGGTGGAAGAAAGTGAGTGGACAGATATGCACTCAATTGCAAATGGCCTTCAGGAAACCATCCTGAAAGTGAGACAGATAGATAGTTGCGTCGAAAGCATAAACCAATGACAAACTTTCTCATATTAAAAAAACGACCAGCAGCGGCGCCTGGGAGCTTAGAGGGTACCGACAAACAACTACAGTAGGTTTTCAATTTGTTTATGAGAACGAGTACAGTCCGCAATCCACACTTCATGTAGTATAATGAGTCTCAGTGTTGTTTTCCGCACTTGAAAGGAAGACTAACAACTCTAAGCATTATAATCCTGCGTTGTAGAGATAGCGGGCTTTCCACATTGTGTATTGCAAACGGCAGGATCGACTTCACCAGCAGAATAACATGTAGGAATCGCAACTGCCGGACCATTGGGGGAAAGTGTTGAAGTTATCAAAGGGGTAGGCATCTGCTCGTCTCCAAGTGGGCATGCAGCCGAGTTTGTGCTCGAGCTTGCTCTGCAATATCTAACAATATTTTGTCTTAGTGGGATGCCTGAAATCTTTGGAAGAACATCTTGAGGTCATGGATGGAGTCGTCAAACGGTTTATACTCTTTCCTGCGATGTCCAGATCACTAATCACCTAATCATCTATCCTGCCATCTCTTTGTCTTACAATTGTCTCTAAGTTTGAGTACCTGCCTAGAGAAGATGCATGCTGCCCCCAACCATGGCTGAAGACACCAACGACAAGCTCTGAAGTTGTGATGCTGTATATTCTGAAGTTCAAACCAGGGAGAAGGCTTGCAATTACATCGGCAATTCTCAACAAGCTAGCCATACTCTTCTTTGTCTTTGAGAAGGCGTACGACCAAGTTAATTGGTCCTTCATGCACGCGAGTATGGGACGAATGGGCGTGGGACCAAACTTTAGGAATTGTGGGTCCGAATTTTGTACAATGATGCTACAGGCCACGTACAGGTAAATGGGTTCCTATCGGAAAGCTACCCAATCTCCCGTTCGGTCCGGCAAGGAGACCCACTCGCCCCCTCGATCTTTTTATTCGTAATGGAAGCTATTGTGTCATTCCTACGAAAGGATCCCTCCATTCATAGGCTCGCTGAGGTCAATGCGGGATCGGCCCACCACATGAACTTCCCGACGGCGATCATGTTTGCAGATGACCTTACGGTCCTGATCAGAGCCTCCGACTCCTCATTTAAAACCTTGGCCAAAGCAATGGAAGCCTTTAGATTGGAAAAAGACGATCAGGTGGTGGCTTTCTGATGAGGATCTTCCTCATTTGCAAGGGCCTAAGGCCGCCATGACGTGGGAAACGCCAGATACCCCTACCCGCTACCTGGGTATTCTCATGACTAGGGAGGGCCTGAAGCCCCAGATGGCCGAAAACATGCTAGCAAAGCAGATAAACAAGCTGGGGAGATGGGGGAATACATTCGCCTCACTAATTGGTCGAGCTTTGGTACTCAACACATCGGTGTTCTCTATGATGTGGTATATAGCCTCCATATGGACAATACCGAATAGCTCAATGAAGGAACTCAACCGCGTAGCAAGGATCTATTTATGGATAGGGAATCCCAACAAAAAAGGGTGCATCCCCAAGGTTGCATGGCAATACATCATTAGGAAGCCGTTGCAAGGGGTTATAGGGATTATAGACCCCAGATATGAGACAAAAGCCCTCCAAGTTAAATGGATTGTCAAACTCTTGATGAAGCCAGAAAGCGCGTGGAACAAACTGATATTAGACAGCATCAGAGCTTTGGCTCCAGTAGCCTCACCAGAAAATATGACGGGTCTGTTTTAGATAATGAACAAGGAATGGAACCTGAAAACAGGCAGGAGAAGACCAAGAAGGGGATCTGATCTGGACACAGCCAAACGCCCTACCCCATACTGGTTGTCCCTGATTCGGATCTGGAGAGAAATATTACCAAAGAAGACCAATAGACCAAAATCCAAAGATGTTAGATCACAAATGGCTATCGTGAGTCAAAAACGGCGTATGGATAGTAAGCCACCTATGGAACGAAGAAAGGAAAGAATGGGTGACCGAACAGGAGTTGAACACGCGTCTGAAGGGTTGTCACAGATGAGGGCCCAATCTCCAGTATATTATTAATTGCATCCCACAAGACTGGAAATATATTTTTGAATGAAGCGTCTCCCTGGAAATCCGGAGAATGGGGAGTTAAAGTGCACGAGTCCCCTCCATCACGAGCTTTCCAATTCTCACACATGCAACCAGGATCAACCACCAAAGTCGTCTTTACCTCCTTCCCGATCTCCCCGTCCAAGCAGGGCATGCCATCTATTCTAAACAAAGAAGTGGAATCGGCAGTCATGGATTTCTTCTTACTTAGGAAAGTAAGGGTACTAGGCTCATGGCCTRAATTAATCTTYAGMCCAGATACGRCAGTACATAMTCTGGAATTCGACCCGGCAGAGTGGGCCTGGACACCGRAYAAGGAAAGGAATATCAGGGTTYATGTCCCCATAGAGAACTACACAGTTAAATTTGGATACAAACTCCTGGTTAAAACAAAAGACCCAGATCCTATAATCAAGGCCAGATGGAAGAAACTAATAGGCCAGGAAGCTGACAAACTTTCACAGATCCCGTGGAAGAAATTTAAGACTATCAGACCGATTAAAACCAGAAGCCTTCAATGGCTTATCACATACGTTGCGCTGCCAGTAAACCAATGGCTGCATACACGACGTCACAAAAACGATCCCACCAGCTCGGACCTATGCTCCGTGTGTGCAGAAGGGGCACAAGAAGATGTGGTACACTGTCTAATTCAATGTAGCGAGGCGGCGGATTACTGGACACGAGCCTCAGCCCTCTGGGACTCCCTTTTCCATGTGCCCTTCCCCGAACATGCCATCCAAATCCTTCTCTGGACTAACATTAATGACCATCTCAAGAAGACAGAGAGATTACGGTTCGGCCTGATCAGGAAGGTGATGTTATGGATCATTTGGAAAGAGAGATGCTGCAGATCCATAGAAGGGTTGTCCAACCCAAGAGAGAAGGTATGGGTGGAGAAGAGAACCATGCTAAAGGCTGAAATTCTCTGCAGATGGCAGAAGTTAAAGCAGACGATGCCTGAAGACGAGGACCTGTGAGAAAACACTAGGAAAAAGTTCAACAGGCTGTGGTTAGTGGACGGTAAGGTGGCTGAGCTACGGAACGACCGGATTTACTGGAAAGACTGGCACAATTCAGAGACAAGCAGGAGAACCCAGACTGTGCCTGCAATAGACAGGCAGCTGAGTTGAAGGGAGTAAGGGATACCAGACACCAGGAAAGAAAGCCAAGAGGAGAGGTAAGGAGGATTAAGATTGGTGTTGGGAGGAGGGGACCTAGGTCTGCCATGGATGCTGCAAAACGGATCCCGGTCGGACAAGGGAGAGGGCAACAAGAGCTGATACACTTGCTGACTCAGGACAGAGCAGACACTTCCCCACATCGATGAGGGACAGGTTTACACACCTTACAACAGGAATGACAGAACGCAAAGAGTACCCTTGGTTCACAGTCATCAGGTTGTCTCTAGAAGAGGTACAACAGACAAAGGTTATTACAATGAAGAATGAGGGAGGGTTTAGGGTTTTAGGGTCTCAATCATCAGGTAACCACTCAGGGGCTTCAAGGTCTAAGGGTTTTTGGCCAGTTGAAACATTTTAAAACAAACGATCGTTGGCAGATAGTAACTGCTCAAGATGGACGGAGCTAGGACTGGACTGCACCAGAGGAAACAGGGTAGAGGGCGATTGGTAGATGTCAAGGGGTGGACAGGAAAAAGGGAATTGAGTTATATGCATGATCAGAAAATGTGGGGGGTTCAGGGAATGTTGAGGGACAGAGGGGTTGTTCAAGGGGCTAGACCCTTTATTGGTGTTCGGGCCCTAAATGGCAGGTTTTGTGCAGCAGACCCGAGAGGAAAGGGTATAGCACGGCAAGCTGACAGTCAATCCTCCATGCGGATGGAGTAATCAATGCTGATCAGGGGTCCTTCGGCCGAACGGAAGGAAGCGTGTGTTTGTAATTATGATGTACTACTCTATTGACTTGCCGGTGGAATATGAACCCGACTGATGCTCCCCAGAATGGAAAAGGAGGCCGGGCCATGAGGTCCTGTATTGTTAAAAAAAAAAAAAAAAAAAAAAAAAATTCAGAGTTTGAGTCACCCAGCGCTCATCAGCGCAATAGCCAGCAGCTTCAACCACGTATATGTAACTGAGTTCACTCATCATGTCTCTCTCTCTCTCT
>BFEA01000861.1:58187-69301 GCA_003427395.1 Chara braunii | reverse complement strand
GTAGTGGAGTAGAGTGGAGTGGCGTAAAGTAGTGTAGTGGAGTCGAGTAGAGTAGAGTGGAGTGGAGTGGAGTGGAGTGGAGTGGAGTGGAGTAGGAGAGTGTCGAAGAGTGGAGTGGAGGATAGTGAAGTAGAGTAGAGCAGAATGGAGTAGTGTAAGGCAAAGTGGAGTAGAGCATAGCAAAGTGGAGTGTACAGCAGAGCAAAGCAGATACGAGGAGAGTTTAGCAGAGTAACGTAGAGCAGAGCATAGCAAAGAAGAGCAGAGCAGAGTAGAGCAGAGGAGGGAAGTGTGGAGCAGGGAAGCGTAGAGGTGAAAAGAGTAAGGAAAAAAAACATAGGGAAGTGAAAAATAGAAAAGAGTAGAGTCGAGAAGAGTAGGGAAGCGTAGAGTATCGTAGGGTAAAGTAGAGTAGACTAGAGTAGAGTATCCTAGAATAGAGTAGAGTAGAATCGAGTAGAGTAAAGTAAAGGAGGAAAGAATAGAGTAGAGTAAAGGAGGAAAGAGACTAAAGAGTAGAGTTGGGTAGAGTAGAGTAGAGTGAGTAGATTGGAGTATCGTGGCATAAAGTACAATAGAGTAAAGATGAGTAAAGTAAAGTAGAGTTGAGAAGAGTAAAGCAAAGTACCGTACAGTAGCATAGTGTAGAGTACAGTACAATAAAGTCGAGTCAAGTAGAGTTGAGTAGAGTAGAGTAGAGAAAAATAGAGTGGAGCGTAGGGGAGTAGAGTAGAGAAAAATACAGTGGAGCGTAGAGTAGAGTAGAGAAGAGTGGAGTGGTGTGGAGTGGAGTGGAGTGGAGTGGAGTGGAGTGGAGTGGAGTAGAGTAGAGTAGAGTGAGTAGATAAGAGTATCGCAACATAACGTACAGTATAGCAGAGTACAAAAGAGTATAGTAGAATATTGTAGAGTAGAGTACTATAGAGTAGAGTACAATAAAGCAAAGTAGAGTAGAGTAGAGTAGAGTAGCATAGAGTAGAGTACAGTCGAGTCTGATCGAGTCGAATAAAATAGACTGAAGTAGAGAAGAGCGGTGTAACTTAGAGTAGTGTAAAGTAGCGTAGCTTAGGTTAGCATAGCATAGAGTAGAGTAAAGTAGAGTAGAGTAACTTAGAGTAGTGTAGCGTAGAGTAGAGTAGCGTATATTAGAATAGCGTAGCATAAAGTAGAGTAGAGTAGAGTAGAGTCGCATTGAGTCGAGTCGGGTAGAGTAGAGCGAAGTGGAGTAGAGAAGAGGAGTGGAGTGGAGTGGAGTGGAGTGCAGGAGAGAAAAGTGGAGTGGAGTAGAGGAGAGTGGAGTGGAGTGGAGAGAAGCATAGGGAAGATAAGAGTAGCGAAGAGTAGAGTAGAGAAGAGTAGGGAAGTGTAGAGTAGGGAAGAGTAGAGTAGGGAAGAGCAGAGTAATAAAAAGAAGAGAATAGTAGAGCGGAGTAGAGAAGAGTAGAGAAGAGTTGAGAAGAGAGTTGAGAAGAGTAGCGTAGAGTAGAGTAGAGTAGAGATGAGTAGACTATCGTACATTTGAGTAGACTATCGTACAGTAGAGTAGACTATCGTACAGTAGAGTATCTCACTGAAGAGTAGAGTAGAGTAGAGTAGAGCAAAGTAGCAAAGAGTAGAAGTAGAGTAGAGTAGAGTAGAGTAGAGTGGATTAGAGTAGAGTAGAGTAGAGTAGAGTAGAGTAGAGTAGAGTGAAGTATCGTAAAATACAGTATCTAGAGCAGAGTATTGTAGAGTAGAAAACCGTATAGTAGAGTATCGTAGAGAAGAGTATCATACAGTAGAGTGTTGTAGAATACGGTATCGCATCATAAATATCATAAACTATCGTAGAGTAACGTAGAATAGAGTAGGGAACAATATCGTAGGGTAGGGAATCGTAGAGTAGAGTACAGTAGAATACAGTGGCGTAGAGTAGAGTAGAGTAGGGTAGAGTAGAGTAGAGTTGAGTAGAGTAGAGTACATTAGAGTACATGAGAGAAGAGTATTGTAGAGTACAGGAAGCCAATCTGCAATAGAACTCTACTGTAGAATACGGGAAGCCAATCAGGAGTCAAACGCCAGCAACAATCGCCCATCACGGTCTAACTTACGGGAAGCCAATCCGCGGGCAGAGATATCATCATGAACCGATGGCTTCACTCCCCAGGCCAATCGATGATGTGCTCACATGCAGCGAAGCAGCAACCGCAACAAATACCTATCATAAGGCTCCATATTTGAAGACCTGGCACGCCGATCTGGGTTGCATATAGCGTGTATATAACGTGTAACGACATGCAGCCCCCGCTCCCAACACAGTTGTCGGTCACATCAGACAAACTCCATACCCGTGAAGCACAACTATGGCCATCACAAGTGGTAAGGACGCCCTGGGCATGGTGACCTCAGGTTTAGCGCCTTACCCGGTGGTGTTGGGCCGCAGCGCTCGACCGTCGCGTGCCACGCCGGGGGACATCCATTCGTGTCGATGTCGCTCTTTTATTTGTGGAAGTAATGAATTTTGAGCCTACGACTAGCGAGAACCATTGCTTTCTTTTTCCACATTTGAAAACACATTCATTATAAAGGTTGGGAACCAGGCCTAAGTGTCCCTTACATCACGTATCTGGGAGCGTTACCCAACTTGGCTTTCCTTACCCAACTTGGCTTTCAATGTGACTGGTCAAGATTGGGGGAATGAACCACCAGGCTGGAAAACAAGTTCAATGTCCTTACCACCTCTCGAAGAAAAATGTAGGAGAGGACCAAAAGCCGAACCACCATCTAGGTGGCGCTCAGTAAAAGGGGATAAAATTCAAATAGCCTCTTGTAACGTGGGGGATGATAAGAGGAAGAAGAAATTTGTAAGAAACTAGTTAAGTGCCCTCGGTGCGGGTGGTGCAGGCTACACCCGCAGAAATAACAAATGCAGTGGGTAACCTCACAGCATTTCGGATGGCTCGCCTCCAAGATGTTCGTCCGCAGAAACAACGACGGCCTACCACGGGGCGCAAAACGACAGCTACGCGAGAAATGAAAAAAAAAGGAAGGAAAAGAAAGAAAAACAAAAAAAAAGGGACACAAAACGACAACCACGAGAAATGAAAAAAGAAGGGGGATACAAAACGACAGCCAACCGGGAAAAAAAAAAAAAAAAAAACGCATACGGATGGCTCGCCTCCAAGATGTTCGTTTGCATCAACGCCAATTGTGTGCCCCGCCCCCAGTGCGCAATCTCATTTAATGGGGCGTTGTGAACATTTTGGTACGCGCACCCTTCTGCACACTCCCCCACTCTCAATCGCCTTCATCCACCGCCCCTCAAGAAAACTTCGACCCGAATCCGGCGCGCAGCATGTCATGGACCTCTCCCCTGCAGCCAATGCTGCTTAAGGGATAGGATTAATTAATTCCTTATTAAATAAAAGAATGTGGACCATGTAATAGTATGGGATAAGAATAAAAAAGAGTGGTAGGAGGAGAATGGGCGGAAGGAGGAGAAAGAGGAAGAGGGGGGAAGGGGCCATTTCTCTTTCTTGCTTTTCCTTTCGAAAACGCCTCTCTTTTTTTTTGGAAAAAAACTTAGGTTGCTAAGCTATGTTTTCCGCCCAAAGTTCCTCTTGACTACCTACCTACCACTACACATAGCCTATTGCAATAACCCGCTCAAATATGCCTGAGTCGTCATCCAAGAAAGCCACCCACAGGCCACAAGTCGGCCCTAAGGCCCTGCATCCGACCAAGGGGCAGAGAACCCCTGAAATGTAGCCTCAGAGGCCCTGCGCCTGACAGTTGACCGAAGTCAACTGCCTGTCGAAATATTGAGGCCCACGAGTCAAAGTCTTCACGGACCCAGTCCAGGCCACCGATCAGACAAACACACTTGGTTGCATGCAGGTATCCAGACAACATTCGTCCAAGTGGAACCCTGCAACTTTATGAGATCCAGGTCGTCGGTTGTGAGTCAATCAGAACCTCCATGGGTGAGGGACCAGAGGCAGGTCAACTTCGTCAACACTACTTATTGACCCTGCCCCTGGGATTCAATATTCAGTCTTGCCTTGCTGACTTGAGGCTGGCACGATGCTGGCTTGACCCTGGCTCTACGCTGGCATTGTGTGACTACGACACGAGACTATTGCATTCGTGTGTTGGCGCCTCTCTGCTTCTGGCGCCAGCTGTCTTCATGCTTGCTGACGTGGCACTTGCCACACTGTCTTCTACATTGTTGACGTGCCGCATACCATGCTGTCTTTGACACCGCTTGAGACGCGACAAGGAGAGAGATCGAGATCTGTGGGATTGGTTGAGTGAGAGAGCGGGGACCTACCTGTTGATGTTGTCGACATAGCGCGTTGCAAAGATGTCTTCATTGGAGAACTGTGCCTACGTGGCCCTTCGTTGTGATCAGATCTCGCCATGCTCGTTTCTGGGACACGGTTTGCTGACGTGGAGGAGAGGAGATGCCCGAAGAAGAACTGGGAACTGAGGGGTTTCTATCTACATAGATTGATCGATACTTTCTCTTCCACCTTTTAAGTATATCCTCCCCCTCTCCCCTGGTTACAAGACATTGTATTACAGATCAAATTTCACAATTATTGGAGACAATTATCAGCGCCGAGTTATCTTGTATTTCGACACTTGACGAGTTTCCTCCAAACTGGGTTCATTACAATTCGGTATCAGAGCTTACCTTCTTCATCACGATCTGTTGTTGGCCGCCTTGTTGTGCCAAGGTAAGTACGGGGGTGTGTCGCACAGATTGTATCGCGTTTATAGATGTGCACAATTTTAATCACGATCTGGACATTTGTACGCGCGTGCACACTCCCTGATTGAAGATTATGACAAGGACTGGAAGACGGCGATATTGTTGATGTGGCGCTTTGCTGCTAACGTGGCGATCGGCTACCGGCGAGAGCATCGTTGGCTGCGGCACTGGCGTGGCGCAAGACGATCGAGAGAGAGAGAAAGAGAGAGAGAGAGAGAGAGAGATATTGGGAGAAAGGGATTGTTGATGTCGCATTGGAGCGCTGCCTACATGGCAAGGCGAGGGGGTGTTGACGTGGCATCTAGGTGTTGGCAGGGTATTGTCTGACGTGGCACATACTTGTGTCGCAACCTACCTGCTGACGTGGCGCTCCATACTCCAGCGGTATTTTCGATCTAACGTGGCATAACTGTGGCGAATCAGCTGGAAGATGGTACATCGTTGACGTGGTGCCTCTTGAAGGCCTGTTGGTCATTGATGCTGACGTGGCAAACTCTGTGGAGGTGTTGTGTTGGCATACCAGGGGTGACACGTGGCAGGGCACTGTCATTGGTGAGAGATTGATATTTGCACTTGTGTGTGCTGGCGGGCGGTACAACATCACGAGAAGGCTGTAGTGCCACGCGTTGGTCCTTGTGCCTGGCTGCATTGGCATTCGCAGAGGGACAGTCGAAGAGGATGAGTTGCTGACATATTGATTGATTGTTGTTTTGTTGGTTGACTCTACTCATCGTGGGTTGTTCTGTGGATGTCTGCTACTCACCAATTGTTGGTTGTCTTCATCACACTAGTCGTGGCTGCGGAACCTGTACACTCTCAGATAGAACGTCATCATACAGATAAACATCAGAATTAGAAATAGATCAAATATAAAAATATGAACCTTAATTTATTTCTTTTATTTTCTTGTTGTAGGATTAATTAAAGTGAGGCCGCGGAATATGCTGATTGTCTTTTTAAGTTTATTGTGCGGCGAACTCATCTGTCAGAATAGCTTTTGTGTGGAGTTGTCTACGTGCATCCATCTTGACTCGTTTCATCCCCCATCTTTTCTATCCCATTGTTGTCACTCTCTTCGTCGATGAAGAAGAGGGAGTGCTCAGAACTCATGATCAAACTGATGAACGACGACAGCTAATGTTGAACCGTCTTCGTACATTGCTCCAAGAGGTGCAAGATGCAGCCCAGAGGTTGGACAACACATAAGCAGCTTGCTCAATCTGCGTGCCGCAGAAATCGAACTACAGCAAGTTGATACTGCTGCCCAGATGATGGAAACCAGCAAAAGAGTACAACAAATAATTGATCAAGCGCGAATGGCACTTTATCATTATGTTGCAGAGCAGTTTGCGAGGATGACTGAACAAGGAAAGACCAAAGAAGAAATAGGGTTGAAGTATCTGAGAAGAAGGAAGAACAGACATAAGAAATAATAGATGATACCATCAGATAACTTCGGACCGCACTAGATGCGGAATTGAGAAAGAAAGAAGCCTACCAGAAAGCAAAGCAAGAGAAAGAAGAACAAGCATGGAAAGTAGAAGAGATTAGGTAAAGGTTTAATGTAGAAGGTTCAGAAACTGATTTGGCAATGATCTTGCAAAACGTGATGGCTTACCTTGCCCACCTAGAGATTAAGATCGACCATGTCACCGCCGAAATGCAGACAGTGACAAGGCTAGTCAAAGGAAAGAATAACGTGGTGTATGAGGAGGAGCCTGAGGGGAAAGAAGAGAAGAAACCTCTGGAGAAATTGATGCAAGACGCAATGAACAAAATTAAGAAGACGCCGGAGAAACCAGAGGCATATTGGACGTAGGGGAGGGGTAAGGAGGCTACTTGGGAGCCCCTCGAGCACTTGGAGCATGCTCGGATGTTGCTTCGTGCATATGATCGTGCTCGTCGTACTGAAATATCTGCTTCTACTCAGCCGACTGACCCTCTTCCTCCTCCTTCGGTTGAGGAGATTGCTGAGGACGAGCCCGCTCCCTCTGAGGCCGTTTTTCAGCAGCAGATGGATGCCTCTGCGCGTCCACAGCGCACTCGTTGACGCCCTCGACGTCTTGACGACTGACACTCTGATCACCTACTATCTTCCTATTGACTCACACCTTCAGGTACTCCATCATCAGCTTCTTCAGGATGTCAACGTTTTGCGGCTCTACTTCGACATCGACTCGACTCCTACTTCATCGACGTCATCGACCACCTTTACGACTTCAGTCACCTTCTCGACTTCAACTACTTTATCAGCTTCAACTACTTTGGACGTGATTACTTCACGCCACCACCCTACCCTGTACATTCCCTTGTATATGTCGCATGATGGTTCTCAGTTAGCTGGGTCTCTCGGAGTTGGGCTCTCCCTTGGTATCGTATAGGCATTGAGACCGTAGCGTTATCTTGGCTTCCTCCCTAGTCGGTGAGTTGTGTGCATGTTTCCATCACCCACTACCCTCATCACCCTAGTGTCGGCTATTGCATGCCTTCAGTTAGGCATATCTCCACCCTATTCCAGGCTCCCCTTTTCATGATCGACTCTGCATGGTGTTACCCGCCTTGATGGTCCATCTGTTAGGGTCATTGGTTTTGTTTCGCTACCATTCCCTCGCCTTGAGCCTGATGACCTATCCCACTTTCGTGTGTGACTGCTCTTAGGAGTTTCGATTCTTAGGCTACATTCACCCCCTCTGAGACCATCCCACTCTTAGTGGTACAGCGACACGACATTACCTTGTGACATATTGCTATCTTTTCCTTTCAGCTCTGAGGCAATTGCCTTCGGAACTTTAGGATTGTACCATGATGCATTTCAATTTTCTGCTATTAGTTAGAATGTGGATATCAAACATTTCCTTTTCTTTATGACATTACGTAGCTTAGGCTGCATCGCATGGACTGCACAAGGAGCTTGCTCCGCATCCTAGATTTTTCAGCTTTCTTTGTTGCAGAGTTCCGCTGCGTTTGCGGATAGCGTGTCTATGGCTCTTGTGATCCACTACAGGTCTGAGGATCGTGCAGTGGGCCTCTATCTGCCCTGGCTTACAGTCGGGGCCTATTCGGCTATTTGCCCGTTCGGCCTGTGGGACCAGGTTGTGGCCTGACCCCACAGGCCATGTGTTGTTTCAGTCTAATCCAGTCCTGTCCGGTACCACTGTCGATACCAGGCCAGTGCAGTCCAGTCCTGTCAGTCCGCTGGGGTATACCCCAGCTGCAGTTTGTATTCTGGTTTATTTTGCATTTGCACACTTTGGAGTACGTGCATGTTAAGTCTGCGTCGGAGTTGCGCTGTCCCTTCCAACTCCATCTCCATCTCCTCCTTCCTCAACCCTCCGTGTTGATCCTAACGGACCGCCGTCCCGGCGGGTCCGTCACATATAGAATGGATGTACCCCCACACCTCAAGACCTATCCTGTCATCCATGCATCTAAACTACTGGCATATGTAGAAGGACATGATTTTCCCAACATGCCATCTATGTTTCCTCCTTCAATGGATGGTGGCTATGAAGTTGAGAAGATACTTGAACATGGATTTTTTCTACAGGTGGCAGAGGGAGACCACAAAAGCAGTTCAAGGTACAGTTCAAATCTCAACCCCCGTTTGAAGCCACATGGTTCAGCAAGAAATAACTCTTGCCTGCTGCTCCTGATATAGTTTATGCATATGAGCGTGGTTTGAAAGAAAATTAAGTTTTAAGCATTTCTATGATGGAACTCGAAAATTGGGCCCCGCAGGAATGCAATAACCCGCTCAAATATGCCTGAGTCGTCGGCCAAGAAGGCCACCCGCAGGTCTCAAGTTGGCCCTAAGACCCTGCGTCCGACCAAGGGGCACAAAACCCTTGTAATGTGGCCTCAAAGGCCCTGCGTCCGATAGTTGACCGAAGTCAACTGCCTGTCGGAATATTGAGGCCCATGAGTCAAAGTCTTCACGGACCCAGTCCAGGCCACCGATCAGACACACACACTAGGTTGCATGCAGGTATCCAGACAGCATTCGGTCCAAGTGGAAGTCTGCAAATGTACGAGATCCAGGCCGTCGGCTGTGAGTCAATCTGAGCCTCCGTGGGTGAGGGACCAGAGGCAGGTCAACTTCGTCAAACATTCAGTCTTGCCTTGCTGACTTGACGCTGGCACGACGCTAGCTTGATGCTGGCACGACGCTGGCTTGACGCTAGCTCTACGCTGGCATTGTGCGACTACGACACGAGACTGCTGCATTCGCGTGCTGGCGCCTCTCTGCTTCTGGGCCCAGGTGTCTTCATGCTTGCTGACATGGCACTTGCCACAGTCTTCTACATTGCTGACGTGGTGCATGCCATGCTGTCTTCTGCACTGCTTGAGATTTGACAAGGAGGGAGATGGGGATCTGTGGGATTGGTTGAGTGAGAGAGAGGGGACTTACCTGTTGATACTGTCGACATTGCGCACAGCAGAGACGTCTTCATGAGACGTCTTCATAGGAGAACTGTGCCTACGTGGCACTTTGTTGTGATCAGATCTCGTCAGAGACGTCTTCATAGGAGAACTGTGCCTACGTGGCACTTTGTTGTGATCAGATCTCGTCAGGCTCGTTTCTGGGACACGGGTTGCTGACGTGGAGGAGAGGAGATGCCCGAAGAAGAAGTGGGAACTGAGGGGTTTCTATCTACATGGACATTGATGGATACTTTCTCTTCCACCTTCTAAGTATATCCTCCCCCTCTCCCCCTTCATCCCCTGGTTACGAGACATTGTATTACATATCACATTTCACGATTATTGGACACAATTATCACTCCTGAGTTACCTTGTATTTCCACACTTGACGAGTTGTATTTCCACACTTGACGAGTTTCCTCCACACTGGGTTCATTACACTATACAGGGAACCGGGGCAATCATAGCCACCTCTATTACAATCAAGGGGATGCATGTTGCCCCTGGCCCAAGATCCCAAAAAGAGCTTGGATAAGAATTGTGCATTGCTACCTGCCCGGTCGGTAAATGGCAGGGACAGACATGTTAACGGTTGATAAACAGCTCACCAGAACAAATCCAGTTGCGGACAAGAACGAATAGACCACAATTTCGGTTCCGCCGTTCAGATTAATGTTCGTCTTTTTCTAGTTTCCCTCCCTGAACACTACCATGCTTGCCGTCAATTCTCGTCCGAAGTTCAGTTTGATATTCGTCTGTCCAAATTGAGAATGAATCGTCCGTTAGAACATGGAAAGGTACACAGCCAATGTTTCTTTTTTTTCTTTTCTTTTTTTTTTTACTTCTCCAATTAACCGGGAAAATGGGTCCGGTCCTTCGGGACATCCGTTAAAATTGGAACGACACAGAGAAGATTAGCATGGCCCCTGCCAAAGGATGACACGCATAAATCGAAAATGGGTCCGGCGTCCCTCACATTTGTCCGCGGCCATGTTGAGCTACACGAGGCACTTCTGGCGAAGCCCATCCCCGGCCGCAGCTTTGAAGCTCCAAACCCCCTCCCACGACGAACCTCTTACCCTCTCCCCTACCGCCGCAACATCCCCCTATTTCAAAATAATTCTTTTTTTTTTTTTAATGTGGTCCGATGGACCACGGATCAGATATTAAACTGATCAGAACAGACCAAAAGGCCGAGAAAGGTATTTCAATTTTTCAAAAAAAATTCTACAAGGTTGTAATCTAAGAAAAGATTTGTAGCTTACAGCTGTACATCCTCCTCCACTATCGTCCCTCACTGTAATGTTTCAATCCTTGTCTCCTAACTCATGTCTTTTTTGTGCATGTGCAGAGTAGTGGAGCGAGGCCCGTCATCTAGTTCTCCTCCTTGAAAATTACCATGCTTGCCATCCATTCCCTTCAAAAGATATAAACGTCCGGCGTCTCGAAAGACTCAACGTGATAAAAAAAAAAAAAAAAAGACTCGACGTGATCCTTATCTCACTGGCGTCGAACTTCAATTCCCATCATTATCCGTTGGATGTCATCGTCTTCTTTCTTCCTTGCTTTTCAATGAAGCAACGTCGAAAAAGTTTTATTCGTTCGATGTCATTTTTGAACCACCATTATTACCTTTCGGACCTAACCACCCTGTTCACCAGGTCATCTTTAACCCACCTGATCACATTTCACGATCACACCCTGATTACCAGGCCAGGAGGTTCGGCTGGATTGACAATCGGACAGCCACAGATGATCTTTTTTTCCTTTCCTGACTACAGGGGTTGGCCCGATTTTTGGTAGAGGTGATGGTTCTTTAACATGTCACCTTTGTTTATTATTCCTCGCCAAGCACAATTTCAAATTTCGCCTTCCTGCGCATAAGAAAATGAACAAAAATTCTCCTGTCCAAGATCCATCTCACTACACCACTTTCTGT